>CAJNJA010098364.1:410-18830 GCA_905231915.1 Symbiodinium necroappetens
GTCCCCCTAATCCTAACTCCCAATAAGAAAGGGTTTGGGATGTTAGGGGCTAGGCTTTCATCTTCTGGGCCCCAAATTGTTTTAAGAGAGTTCCGCAAGGGTTTGGGAGCCAAATAACCGTAAGAGCTTAGTCTTGTCCCCGGTTCGAGGGTTCAGGTGCCTTCTTTGAGCGGTTCCCAGCCAAAGAAACTTAAAAGGGTATACTTTAAGAATCTTTGAACCTTGGGTGCCGGTTCATTGTGCCTTTGTTTCGTGTGTTTTCGTTGTTGGTCTCTCGAGCTTTATCACAAGAAATTCTCTTGAACGCGAAGGCTCGATGAAGACCCCGAAGTTAGACGGCTTCCTGGGAGCTTTTTCTTCCATCCACAGCGGGTGTCCGACGGGTTCGCCGCCCCTTTCGGAGTCTTTGCTCTTGCAGGTCTCGGCAACCGAGGAGAGGGCTTACTATAGGATATCTGAATGATGTTTGCCAATGTTCACATCCGCATAGAGAACTATACATTAACATGTCTCCTAACATACGGCGCAACTTATCGGTAAACAAATTACGGTGCCTTGGGGTTTGTGTCTCAGAGATTCGAAGGTTTGCGCGGGATTGAGCACTGCATGGAGGAAAGAGCCTGAGCAAGACTCTGATCCACCAATAAGCCCCGTACCCAGGGACAATGTATACTAATCCCTGCATACGTCGTAAGAACCTTGTGGTCCTTGTATATAGATAGCCAGCTATACGAACGCTATCACGCAGACGACCTTGTTGTAACTTTAAGCCGGATGCTTGACCCTCAATGATAGTATGTTTAGCAACCCTTCAAGAGACTACGTTAGTTGTGAAGGCCTTTAAAGTAACTAAAGTAGCTCTGAAGCAAGGTGCTGCACGGCGGATTGGGCCCCGGCGTCGCGGCCTCAGCATGGAGAGGTTCTGAACATAGCTACACTAGATTACACCCCAAAACCCGGGTCTACTCATTAGGAACCCTCTATCAGACGTTAGGCTCTTGGAATGTCAGTCACCACTGACATGTCTCGAACACCCAGAAAATTACGTTCCTAATTCTGTTCAACTTTCAGGAGCATTCTCCACCTGAGCTTATGAAGATGAAAGAGCCGAACAACCTACACATGCACTTGAAGCTTCAGCTTCATGAGTAGATGTAGGTGCATTTTAGATACGGTTTAGGGTTTAGGGTTCCAGGGTTAATTGCTCGATAAGTCTGTGATTAGCATAAGGACTTCGAATCCCGCCTGTAGCTTCCCACAGCACTAGATCCGAATCCCAACGAAAGCCGGCTCAAGCTGAGCTTCCCGAAGCCCCACTATGTCAGGGTCGGAATGACAAGTAGCATTCCCGCCTAGCCCCTTTGTTTCAGCAGACTTTATAACATTGGCCCAAGACCCCATTTTGACTTTCAGAACCTGAGAGAGACGGAGAGAAACAGGGAGAACAAGAAGGAGAAAGACAAAGAGGGGGAGAGAGACAGAGAGAGAAGGCTTTTATGTTGAGCTTCGACCCCATCATAAGCCTCAACGCAAGGACTGGACGCTGGATGACTTGTCCATGGTGGAGAGGCCCTTGACATCAAAGGTGAGCCCGCGCAGGTTTTCGTGAGAGTACATCCGATATGGGACTTTCCGAAAATTAGGGGTACCTTTATAATAAGGATCCTACTATTNNCCCCCCCCCCCCCCCCCCTGCCGGCGAAAAAAACAGCTGAAGTGCACAAGGAGCCCCTTACGATGTCTGGGTGCCACTTGGGGATAGTTGTTTATATTTCAATCATTCTGCCCAGCTTCGGATTCTGGGGAAGCAAGATGGCTGTTCAAGCATTGTCGGTATGTGGGTAGTTCTCTAAACTAGGGTCCCTTCTAGGGTCCTTGTGTATAAGGGTGCCGTACTATATTGGGGGCCTAAAAATGGACCCTAATTAGAGAACTACCCATGTGTTGTGTGTGTTTTTTTTGTTGAAGGCAGGGGGGGGTCGGTCGTAGGGCCGTTTTTGCTTCACGCAGTTTGGGCCTTTGGGGCTGCTTACTTAGATAGCCAATGGGGGAGTGTTAGTTTTGGTGGGCCATACATGAGCGTTATATGCTTGGTCTATCTTACACAAATTGAACTTTTTAGCCAGGTTTTTTGTAAAAGAAGAGAGTTAGGGGTCCTTCAGAGTTGTGCTTTGTGAAGGATGCCTTATAGAGATGGCCAAGGGAGGAAGCGGGCCTCTGCGATGCGACGGTAAGTGCAGGGTTCTGTTTTGTGGTTCAGACCTACAGTCTCTCCTTAAAACCCTAAACCCTAAACCCCTAAGGGGTTTAGAGGATTTAGGGGCTTAGGGTTTAGTTTTTAGGGTTTAGGGTTTAGTTTCTAGGGTTTAGGGTTTAGTTTTTCGTTTTTAGGGTTTAGGGTTCAGGCCAAAAAGAAAGCACCCTAAGCCAAAGCATCTGCTGAGTGTCAGCGCCGATCCGCACCTATGGATCCTCGCCTGGCATGTCCGAGTTGCGAGAGCCTAGGCCCTAAACCCTAAAGCCTAGACCCTAAACTCTAAACCCTAAACCCTAGACCCAAAACCCCAAACCCTAAACCGGACCTTTGAGTCCTACGACTGTCACCGTTTTCAATGCCCTCTGTACCGAACCTTACCCTGCAATGCGGGCTCGTCCTGGCTATGTGGGAGGGAAAAAAAACCCTAGCCTAACCGAGGCCCTCATGGCCTTGTTTCTGGCTTGAGGGGGGCCCACAGCGTTCGAAGACTTCAGCCCGGGTCCGTCAGAGTGTGCTGAGATGTCCTGAGAGTCTTGCAGTGACCAGTCCCGGAGAGCAGACCAGACAGCATCCCAGGACCCTCCAAGTACCCTCAAATAGGGGTGTATAGGGTCCGAAATTGAGGGTTTGGGCTCTGATAGAGGGTGGATGGAGGCTCGAGGTCGCGCCTGTCTTCTCCGAATGCTTCGCTGCAGCGTAGAGGAACGATGCCGGGCACTGAGAAATAAAGATTCAGAGTTGCGTCAGAGTGATTTTGGCCAAGCGGCGCGCAGCCCGCCGTTTGTCCGCGGTGCAAAAACTCCCAGTGCAGCTGGCGGAACTGGCTCCGCATCCCGGATGATACAAGGGCCACGCCCCGTCGCAACCAGGAGGCCCATACTGGAAGATCTGGCAGGTGACCGTTATCTAGAACCTGGCCGGGTCTGAGTGTCAACAAACCGAATACCCTAAGAAGTCCCAAAACGTAGGGAGGAAAAACACGTCCTGACTTCCACTGAATCCTGAAATCGTCACTTTACTCCGAAGCCCGAAACCCCAAAACCCCCCAAACCCACCAAAGATTACTCCCTACACCTTTCCCCTAAGCCCGAAAAGCCCTAAACCCTAAAACCCAAACCCTAAACCCTAAAACCTTAACCCTAAAAAACCCTAAACACCCCAAACCCTGCTCCCAAACTGCCCAATCTGCAGGAGCTCCACTTCGCTATGGAGGGCACGGCTTCTCGCCTTCTGCGGGCGTTTTTTTTGGGGTTTTAGGGCCTTTAGGGGGCTTTAGGGTTTCAGGGTTTTTGGGCTTTTTAGGGCCTTTAGGGCCTCAGGGGTCTTGGACTTTAGGATTTTAGGGTATCCATGGCATTATGGGTTTTCGGGATTCAGAGGTTTTGGAGGTTAGGGTTTTAGGGTCTATGGCAGTAGGGGTTTTAGGGCTTGAGGGTTTAGCGTACCAACATACAAAAAGAGTGATAGCACTGACACGGCTCACCATACCAGCTTTGGCGAAGGTAGCCGTTGTGGGCATCGCAGCCCTCACATGAAACATTGGGTTTCAGGGTTTCGGCTAGTTGATTGCGTGTTCTTTGTGGAGCCTATTTTTCTGTAGCACAAATATGCCCGCAAAAAGGGCCCCTAACTTAGAACCTTCCTTGCAACCGATCCTTGGCACCTCCCAAGCCCAAACCCGGAATAGACCTTTGCATCACCGTCCGGGGCCCTCACTTGAAGCTGGATTTAGATCTAGGTGTCCGAAAACAACGACATGTGCGAAGATGGGTCCAAGAAAGCATCATGAATTTCAAGACGACCACTCGTGTGACCTCTACGGACTTCGCATCTGAATCACGTCCGGTGGACGCATTCGATTCGGCTGTGCTTCGCTTTGCTTGGCTTCTGTCTAGGACTGAATCCCTGGAGAAATGGAGAGGCTCCGCCCTCCTGTTTTGGCTGGTCGAGGACGTGGAAATCCGCAAGCTGCAGCTTGATCAGGACCTGACAAGGCCACTGAAGGCCCTGCCAAAATGGATCAGCTGCGCCGTAAAAAGGCAGAGCTCAGAGCCGGAACATGTCTTCCGCCTGTCTCGTAGCAGCAGCAGCAGCAGCATCAAGAAAACGCAAAGGGGCAATAACCGCAACCGTGCAAGGCGCGATGGTGCCGATTCTATGTCGAGAGTGGTTGCTTCAGAACTGACAGCCTGGCCAAAGCGAACACCCGAATTGAAGCATGTCCTTGGCCCGTATTTTCTTACGAGTGTCTAACGAAAACGGTTGCCTGACCATTGAGGAAATGCTACTGTTACTGAGTAGGTGCGAGCGCAAGTTCTTGTGGGGTTTGGCCAAGCTTGAACTGATCTTCAACCTGCTCACCGTGCAGACAGGTCTTGTGCGTACACACATAGCATGTGCAAGTGTCTATGTGGGTAGCTCTCTCAATTAGGGTCCCTCTTTAGGTCCCCAAATAGTACGACACAACCTGTTCAAACCAAGGACCCTAAAAAGGAAAGGTCACTTAGAGAACTGCCCCCTATACATTCGCTGGACCATGCCCCAAGTCTCCTTGAGGGCGGGCACGATTCGACACCTCAAGGGCGAAATGAACCCTAAAACGGTTCAAGGTTCATATACCATATAGGATTTCATAGTGTAACCGTATAGGGCTCTACTCTTAAGCGTCCTTTCGCCCTTAAGGCAGGAAGTGCCTTCAAGCACAGTGCAGTCGAGCACTGGCGTGCCCTACTGAACTCCAAGAGCCTTCCTTGCCCGAAGCACCGAATTCTGTATCAAAAGGAGGGCTCGGATTGCTTATGATTATATGTATGTGTATATATATATATTACACATCTCTCTCTCTATATATATATATAGAGGTATATAGGTTTTTACATGTATGTATATGTATGTGTGTATTTCTATATATATATATACATTACTCGTATTCCTCGTGCTTCCTTGGCCCAGATAGAACCACCGCGTAACAACCACCTCCCGGGTCTGAATATTTCAGGCGTTCATTTTAAGTCCGACGGCGTCTGGGTAGTTCTCTAAATTAGGGTCCCTTTTTAGGGTTTAGGGTTTTAGGGTTTGGGCCTTTAGGAATTTAGGGGTTTAGGGTTTAGGGTTTAGGTAGTTCTCTAAATTAGGGTCACTTTTAGTACTCCTTTTTATAAGGGTGCCGTACTAGATTGGGGACCTAAACAGGGGACCCGAATTTAGAGAACTACCTTTGGTGTTGTGAGGTGTACAACATCCTTTGGTCCGACCCTCTGTCGCACAAGCACCTTGTCTTGCATGGCTTAGGCAGGACAGCTTGAATAGCTAGTAATGTCATGTCAGTCCCTCATAGTCCTTACTTAGGTATATACTATTACGACCTATTCCGTGCCCCGAAACCGTCGTCTGATTCTGGAGGTCCCTACAAAAGTTGATTAGGCAGGACAGGACTGTCCCGGTTCAGAGGTGCCCCATGAACCAATGGACAGTTAAGGCACCTTCCTTGAGGGATCCTGTTTCAGAAGGAGTTTGGGTTTCGCGCCCAGTCTCTTTTCCCGAGAAGGGCAGGCAATCCTTATCCTAAGGGAAACCACAGGTGGAGAGTTTAGGGTATTTAGGGCTTCTATAAGGCTTCTATAACGTATATAGACCTTCTATAAGGCTCCTATATCGGTAACTACCCACCTGAAAATGTCCTAGATTATCCTGCATGGCTGCTGCAGCATCTTCAGGCTTTCATGTGAAGTTGAATCCTTACAGCTGACGGATAACATCTGCTATGCCCCGATGATTCGGTTACTACGGTTGGTGATATAAATCCTGCATGACGCATAATAAGGAATAGACCACAATTCCCATAGTTTAGGGTCGTTAAGGAAATGCAGAATGTATAAATCATCAACAGTATTACCAGGGTTTCCACAGCTTAGGGTCATGAGCCTATTGCCCATGCTCTGCGGTCTGGTGCCCCCGACAAAGATCAGCTCACATTCAGGTTCGAGTCCTCTACCCGCCACCTAAACCCTCAACCCCTCAACCCTAAACCCTATGCTGAATGATACGAGTCCTTGGAGGTTAGAGGTTTAGGGTGTTGTACGGCTTACACTAACTGGTTTGGGTGACCCTTAATGCTTTGTTTAAGGTCACCATAAGCCCCATCACGCACACCGCCGGACTTTAACTTTAAATGTTTTCATGTATGCTTCTTGTATATTGTCCCTAGCAGAGCGTTAAGAGGGGCGTAGGGTGTAGGGCGACGGCAACAGGCTGTGAGAACGGTTCATAGGGGTTGCAACGGGGTTTAGGACACGCCTATGCGCTGCCTGGTTTGGTCCACGAGCTTTCAGATCAGGATCCTTTAAGACGAGTACAGGGCAACCCAAAGAGAAAATAGATGCAAATAAACAAGAGGCCTGAACAGTTATCAATACAGTACTTGTTCCTGATTATAACATAGACTATGATGTGCCCCAAACCTTGTGCTAATTATTCGGTCCCAAGCTCAGATACCAGTTCAGTTGCCAGGGTTTGAGGTGTAGCGCTGCCCCAAGCCCCAGCACTAGCCCTGAGACCCCCTCAACTGAATAAATAGCCTTCTCAACTTACGGTGGTAGCCTAGGCGGTGTTTCGTGGTGCTTGCAGGTTTCGCTTGTGGTGTTTCTACAGAGGTAGCTATTCAACAATGAACTTGGGGGTCTTCAACCACAACCCAGTTAGCGCGATACGATTCCCCCCCCTAGAAACTCCCAGACCCGTTAATCAAGGAGCAGAGGGCCCAGCTACTATTTAAGAGATATTGCTCAGTTGAGGTTTTAGCCCTAAGCTCTTACGCCCTAGACCGGAATTCTGCGGATCACGCCCAGGCCGGAGAACAGAAGAGACCCGATGAAGAGTTTCGGGGTGCCTGCCGCAGTGTTCTTGAACTTAGGGTTTAGGGCCCAGGGTAGTTAGTGTTCTTGAACAGGATTTAGAGTTCAGGGTTTTTGTCGGGTACGAGGCATTGTCCAGGGTGTTCTGGGTCGTGTTATGTTTTTGTTTTCAAGGCTTTGCAGGTTCCGGGTTTAGCCTTTGGCTTTTCAGGCTTAGATTTCCGTAGGGGCATTTTGCTTCGAGTTTGGGCTAGGCAATG
This sequence comes from Symbiodinium necroappetens, assembly GCA_905231915.1. Lineage (NCBI taxonomy): Eukaryota > Dinophyceae > Suessiales > Symbiodiniaceae > Symbiodinium > Symbiodinium necroappetens. The sequence goes on from CAJNJA010098364.1 coordinate 7,781, forward strand.
CCAGGGATACTTTCCGTGGGCCCTTATCGGGCCTTCGAAGGAGTGTATTTACGAGATCAGAGACTCCATCAAAATCTCCTTGGGGCAGCACAGAAAGAGCCCTGTATCATATTCTGTTATTGTGGGACATCGTGTAAAGCAAGCTCGCCTGTCATGTCCGAGAGCAAGTGCCGAAACCCCTGTCCTAAACTGTACAGATTCCTGTTGGGGGTTAAAAGCCTTGAACCCTAAACCCTAAACCCCTAAACCCTGAACCCCTAAACCCTAAAACCTAAACCCTGAACCCCTAGACCATAAACCCTAAACCGCAAACAGCAGAACGCAGCAGGCCGGGACACGATCAACGAATTAGCCTTCGTCTTTCTCTTAGCCTGTGCAGCTAAACAGGTATTCTTCGTTGTTCACGTGTATCATATAGCGAGAGAGTAAGTACATCCCTCATCCCAAACGAGAGATGATTGCTTATGCCACGTATGCCTACGTATACTCCTCCTACCAGCCCTAAACCATGAACCCTGAACCAAAAACCCTAAACCCCAAACCGTGAAACTAGGAAGTTGGGGTTCAGAAGACCTTATATGATTGCCTAGAGCTCCTGGTTATCAGTATAGCCGACTATATCCCGAATCCCGAAACCCTATTCTCATTTCATCATGGGCGTGTATTATGGTTTAGGGTTCAGGAGATTCGGTTTGAGGGTCCTGTGGGTTTAGCAGCTTACGGTTTCCTGGCCCTTGTTGGATGCAATTTGTTCATTTTTGTTGTAACAAGACCCAATAAGGATTAAACATGATCATTGTTAATATATCCCCAACAGGGAATTAAGTTTGAAAGTCGGGGCCTTGACGTTTCGAATGCCAGGGGGAGAGAGAGTTGAGGTTAGGGTCCCACCTTTCTACGATTTTAAGTCGGATCTGGGAGTTGAGGGTTTAGGGTTGAGGGTTTAGGGTTTACGAGGATTTCGGCTTTAGGGGATCCAAGTAAACCAGGCTTCTAGGGGGGGGGGTGTTGAGAGAGTTGAAGGTGTGGGGGGTTTGTGCTTTCAGGGTGTAGGTTGAATGTGTAGGAGATGAGGCTTTCCGGATGTAGGTGCTCGGGGATTTTGGGCAAACCAGCCAAGGCCCGAAACCCCTAAACCCCTAAGCCTAAACTCCTACCTTAAACTACCAAAACCTACTTCTTTTGGTAGGGTCCCTATATAGTCTATCTTAGAGTTTATAGTAAGGACCTACGAAAAAGTAGGCTATGGTAGCTCAAGGTATACTTTAATCCCTTGCATAAAGCTTGCGAAGGTGCACGACAGCGAGAGCCTCAGAGTGTGAATGCAGAGCATGAGCAGCATGAGCTCGAAGACATCGAGGGCCCAGGTTTGACTTGGGTGTTTCAGGCCTAGCGTTTCGGCCCTACACCACCTAAACCCAAACCCTAATCCCTAAACCCCCTAAACCCTCAACCCCCTAAACCCTAAACCCCTTAAACCCTGAGCCCCCTAAACCCTAATCCCTAGCAGGGTTTAAGGCCAAGGCCCCGGGGTTCTTGGGACAAGGGTTTCGCAAAGGTTTGCTGCTAGGCAGAGGATGTCCGGTGAGCTTCAGGCTCTATAGGGTTTAGGAGTTTAGGAGGGTTCGCCTTATGCGATCTTCAGCGCTGCACAGTCCAATGAAGCAAAAGATCTAAATTTTGGGCCCTCATGGGTTTGGGGTTTAGGGTTTACGGTTTAGGGTTAGGCATTAGGGGCTTGGTTATATCCATTTGGCCGGTACAAGGCCCTGTGGCCCTCGACGCTGACGCCCTGGACCGAAAGAGTCGCAAGTGCTAAACCCTCAAACCTTGCAGCCCATGGAAAGCACTGATTGCCCCGTGACCAAGTACTTACGGTTGATGGGCCACCTTTGAGAAGACGTCTTCCTACCCCGCCAAGGGCCCCGCCTTCCGAGAGCGACGGGTTGAGCACGGTCACGGAGCCCGAGGTCAAGAGAGAGAGAGGGCCGTTCCCAAGACGCCACCGGGGACGGACGAGCTGTGGTGAACAGCAATAATTATAATAAGGAAAAAGCAATAATTCCCATAGTTTAGGGTCCTTAAGGTGATGCAGGATTTATATCATGAACAGTAGGTCTTGCTCTGGGCTCCTTTTGCACTAAGCTGCCCTGCGGACCGAAACTTGCGAGAGGCAAGTCCTGGGTGGGGGGGGGGGGGGTGCGAAGGCTTTGGGGAAAAGTACGACGTAAGCTCTTTAGGGTTTAGGGGTTTAGGGTTTAGGGGGGACCCTCCAAGCCCACCCAAACTCCTTGCAGACCCCCCAAAACCGTACCCAAACCCTGCACACCCTACACTCCCTGCACCCTGAAGCCAAACCACCCTAAACTTCTACACCCTACTTGGAGGTTCATGGGTAGTTATAAGTGGGGTTATAGGTAAGGTAGCTATAGTTATAACCCATATTAGGGGACTTATAACCATACTTATAACTACCCACGAACCTCCAAGTAGTGCCCGAAACCCTGGACCGCTGAATCCCTCGCTTGTGTGGCTCTGAGGCCCCCGGGACAAGCATTGGCAGGTCATGAAGAATTTCGGACGCCCCTCTGACGAACTGGCGCTTTGGGGTTTGGGGGCTTCGGGTCTAGGGATTTAGGCATTTAGGCCTGGTCTGGTGGTTTAAGACCCAAAAATGCTTTGGGGATCAGGGCATCAGGCGATTGTTGCAAAAACGGCTTCAAGACACTCCCAGACAATCCGTGATCCAGAATCGTAATAATGCGGCACTAGTCATTGGAAGAAAGCCGAATGGGGCGTTGGGTTCAATTCCAGATATTCTAGACAGTAAGTGGCACTTTGACATTATTCCTGGCGAACTGCGTCGACCCCTCCATTAGCAGGCTTTGTGGCAACCTGCTTTATGGTCAGGTCCGTTAACAAGGAAGCCGGGTCGCCAAGAGAAGTAAGTATACTTGACGGTCTAGATTCTAGATAGGAGTTGGATTAATCGCCCATACTGTTTCTTCGGGTTCCTTAATTTGTTCTAGTTATGATACTGTACTATATCCCATAAGCCTCTTCTATCTATCAAGGCCCACATACTTGATTCTGGAGAATGCTAAGGATTCTAATCCTGGGGGCTTTCTAGAGTCATTCTAGAGATATTAAAATAAGGAAAAGACCTTAACATATGTCAAGAATCCTTCTACACTTTCCGGGAAGAATCTGAATTCGGGAGCATTTGGAGTCTCTGGATTTGGCGGGTTAGAGCTGCGCGTAAGCGTTTATGAAACTTACTTTCCAGAAGTGTTGTAGCATTCCCCCGCGCAAGTTATTTGGGCTACATTAGTTTCAAGACGATTTGGGTACGGTAAGGGTTCCTGTCGTGATGCTAAGGGTTTACCGATTTAGATGTCACCCCAAACCCTACTGGGTTCCTGTTGTTGAGGAGTTTAATCAGATACTCTAAGTTGCCAGAATAGGGTTTCGAGTGCCCAAAAAGGTTGCCGTATTAGGGGTCTATGGTACATCATATTATGGTGTCCTTATCGCAGTGACTCAGATTACATTCCCCATCAAGAACCCAGCCTCAGCCTTGGTGGGCTGAGTATCTGGCGCGTCTTTTCTTTGCAAGGCTTGGGCGCGCCTGAACTTGGGGACTATCGGATGAGTAGTTCTCTAAATTAGGGTCCCTTTTAGGTCCTTATTATAAGGATGCCGTACTATGTTTTGGGAGACCTAGACAGGGACTTTAAATCTAGGGGAGTTACAGATGGGAGTTTTTCGAAAATTAGGCTAGTAAGGGATTTGGGGGGGATCTTTGGGAATTTGGGTTTGGGACCTTTTAGGGTGTAGGGATTTGGGTTTTACCTTGTGTCAGCTTCAGATTCAAGAAGCTGTTGGAAGATCTTAGGGGTTCAAGAATGAGGTCGTCTATTCCATGATAAGGCCCCCAAGGTCTAAGCTAAACCCCAAACCTTCAAACTCTGAACCCTTAAACCCTTAAGCCCTGAACCTGACAGAAGAACTCCTAGATAAACGGCCTAAGCCACCCTAAGCCCTAAACACTACTTCCTCCTAGATAAACTCTGTCATCACCTGTTGAGGCGATGTAACCGTAAACCCTAAACCCTAAACCCTACCTAGGCTCGTCCGAGTGTGAGTGCTGAAACCCTGAACCCTAAACCCTAAACCCTAAAACCCTAAAAACCCTAAAGCCCTGAAAACCCTAAAACCCTAAACCCTAAACCCCAGACCCTAAAACGACTGTTGAGGCGATGTAACCCAGCGGTTCTGCAAGCAAGAGGGCCTGGAGCTGGTCATCCGCAGCTTGCTTGCGAGAAGCCGCGGGGTCCCAGGGCTTAGGGGTTCAGGGGGTGTGTAAGGTTTTAAAGGCCCCTAAACCCTAAACCCTATTTTAGGGGCTTTAGAAGTTGAAGGCTTTAATAAGGCTTATAATCTAGGGCGTTTTTTTACGGCTTTAGACGTGTTAGGGTTTCGGGTTTAGGGGTTAGGGTTTGGGGTTATAGGGGTTAGGGCTTAGGGAGTCGCAGGTTGGTAGGTTTTGGTTGATACCTGTAGTAAGGAGTGCTTGATGTTTTTTTTACAGGGTTCTCATAGAAGCCTTGTGCTTGTCGGGTTCATCTTTATGTCGGAGGGTTCACAGTTTGAGGAGTATCCTAAGCTTAAAAGATGTAGCCTCTGTTCGTGAGGGTTGTTCAGGATGTTACTTCGATGGTAGCTCCAAGCAACCATTAGTTGTTGTTGTGTGTGCGGGGGAGGGCCGGGGGTCCTATCGAATTCAGTGTGCACACACACACAGAATCTGACACAGACTTCACCCCAACTACACTTGGGGTTTCACCAGATGGGGGGCTCTAGGATCCTTACTATGAGGACCTTGCTTTTAAACTTCAACCAATGCTACTCCCAAAACCCTACACATAAATCCCAAAGCCTCAGCGGCCTCCACCTAAGCCAGAAATGTCCCTTCCGAATTCCTCCCCAGGATCACACCAATTCACGAACACCTGCAAGGGGTATGAGCTGCTTCACGACGGCCCCTTGAATGTATTGGCGGGGGGGGGGGTGGTGTGGAGGATTTCTGGGGGTTAGGGTTTCAAAATGTCCACAAAGCCTTACGGGTTTCCAGACTATCGCCTGCGGCTGTTCTGTAAGGGCTTTTGGGGTTTGGATCAGGGTTTGGGGCTTAAGGTCAGGGTTTTAGGGTTTAGGGTTTAGGGCCTCTCTCAAAAGCCTCTCTCTAAAGCAACGTTTCGATGCTAGCTGCCATGCCACGGGCTTTCCTTCCCTCGCAGGGACCCTTCTTCTATAAGAGCCGATGTGCTGTGCAGTTTCTGGAGTAGATGGATACAAAGGAGGCTTCGAAAATCCAGGGCGACTGTGCAGGGGGCCTGAATATTTGTTATGATTTAAGGTTGCGCTTCAGGCTTCCGGTTGCAGGATTTCGGGTTTTTCCCAACAGGGAAACAGTTAAGAGTAATGCTATATGGGGTTCCCCCCCAAGGGGCCATGATTTTGGCAGTTACCCACTATGGGAAGCAGTGAATGTATGAGCTGACGGCCACGAATAGCGGCAAAGTTGCTTCCTCTGCATCAGTCTTCAAATCAGGCCCCTGCAAAAGACTCAGAAAGCTCAACCCAAAACCCTAAACCCCGAGGCCCTACACCCTAAACCCCTAAACTGAGTCAGCTGGGCGGGTGGGAAAAAACCCCTAAACTCCTAAACCCTACTTATGCAGGTATTTTGCGGGGAGTATCAGGTCTTTCTTCATCCCGCTCGCATTCTCGCAACATGCTGTATTTAGGGCTTCCTGTCGGAAGGATCCTACTACTTGACCCTCTGGGTTTAGGGTTTAGGGTTCAGGGAGTTAGTTTTCTGAAAATTCCATTTCGGTGCTGGCACAACAACCTGACGACTTGAATCTGCGTAGATCCAGGGAGACCTGCCTCAGCAGACCCTACGCGCACTAAATCGTAACCTTGAAAAAACCTCGAAACAGCAAGATAAACCCTGAACCCTAAACCCTAAACCCTAAGTGAAGAAGCCTTGTTCCAGCCAGCAGGATCCTGTAGGGGCTTCGGAACACATTAGGATTTTCCGAAAACTAGGGGTACCTCATTTTGGGGTCTTAGAATAAGGATCCCAATATTTAGGGTCCCCTATTTTCGGAAACCCCCACATAGAAAACCTATCAGTCCCAGTCATCCTGAAGTATGGGGTCTTGGTAGCCAGGAGGGGCGAACCCCAAACCCTGAAACTACGGTTGATGATATAGATCATAGATCCTGCATGACCCATGATAAGGAATCTACCATAATTCCCATAGTCTACGGTCCTTAAGGTAATGAAGGATTTATATCATCAACCGTATCTAAGGTATGGGGTTTATTTAGAGTTTGATATAGGCTAGGGTTTGGGGTGTTGCGTTGCAGGATTAGGGTTTGATAGACCCGGCAAGGCTACTTGCTGAGAGTTTTCTCCGCGCGGAACTACATGGGGTGCCCTGGATGCACGATTCGACGTCTGGGAAGTTGCGACTCTTCAGATGTGGGCTTTCTCTTCGTGATGGAGTTTATGTAGGGTCGGTCCCTGTGGCTGTTGGAGGACGACAGATTCGAGGTTGGATTTATATACCTTCTCTCTGTTGAGGGTATAATGATGCTGATGTTAGATCAAAGGCACAGGGTTTCGTCGGGACGATGCCTCCGAAAAACACGAGGACAGTGCCGAATGATGGTGGCATGCTGCTGCACCTCGATTGCAACTATGGTTGCCTAGGCTTCTCAAGTAGTACTCTAACCGTATATGTTGTTGTTTATTTTGTTTTGGTTTGGGCTCTTTGGGAAGTGGTCAAGGCAGGATGGAATCCTTATATGCAAGGGTGTACTGGGGAGCAGCAGAGGAGCTTTGGCAAGCATTGCATTCATGCTGCCGGGCTTGCCAGGCACAAAATGCTTTGTGAACAGAACTCTAAGCCCTGCCCGAACTGTGAGAGCGTCTCTAAACCCTAAACCCTGAATCCTCAACCCACAAGATTGAACACCCCCAACATGCCTGGAAGCCGCGAACCTTGGTGTGGCTTGGCTTGGCCTTCCAAGCGGGCTGCTGCACTGACTGTACACTGAATGATTTGCCAACCTTGTTTTTTTTAGGATTGGTTGTTTTATTGCTATAATCAAATATCAAATATCCTGCTCTAAATTTAAATATGAAGGCCCCTATGGGGCACTGGTGGGGTTTGTGTCGGGCGTTGGTCAAGATGCCATTTCGAGGCCCTGTTGCCATGCGGGCAAAGAACCCTAGCTGAGAACAGCCCCTGGGAGCTCATAATGGTCATAATGCTTCAAGGGTGTACATGGGCTCTGCTAAACTAGTGCCTTGAGAAAAGCAATGTCCGGTGCCTAAACTACGTACTTAAAGAGCCCGATGCCGGATAATCCGGCGGCCTTTATTATGAGAGTGGTGTAGTATACGGTAAGAACAACTGGGAACATAAGGACTACCTTCAAGCAGTTCTGCAGGCTTTTTTTAGCAGACTCCACAGTGGAGCGCGTGGCATGTCCGAAGAAGTACGGACTCTAGTACATGCAATGATTCGGGATCTTCTCTATGTTCTAGGAACTACCGTATCTGAATAATTAGTCGCACCTAAACCCTAAACTACTAAACCGACTCAAGACCACATACCTCGCCTGAATGGTCTGAATCTCAGCGCCGAAACCTTTCCACCGTGAACGATCGAAGAGCTACCCGTAGGCTCCTTGGTAGTTCCTTTTTGGGATTTCCTTATAGGATCCTAAATACAAACCATAAATAGGAACTACTATGGAGCCTATGCAGGATCGGCTACGGTGAAGATGCGTCCCGAACTCGGTCGCTGATGTTGTGACCGAGTTCGCGGTTCCGGTTCTGTTTTTTGCATTGGGTGTGTGTTCTGAGTGGAAGAGTGGAGTGGCACGGGTGAGAGGTCGTTTGAGTAAAGTCCCTAATTATAAGAGTGGGGCTCGGTACCAGGCAGGAACGCAGACAAGACCGCTCAATGAACTCATACCTCAGGCCCTATTTCAGGATGTGCGCAGTCTACGAAGCACGATGATGTGTGCCACTGTCCTGGCAGTGATGGACAGTCTGGGGTGAGGATTCCGGGGTGCGTGATGGTCGTAGTCGTAGAAGTCGTGCTAGTCCTTGTCGCAGCTGCAGCTTGAGACCCCCGTCGAACGAGAAGCAATTGCAGTGCTGTGGTAATTCATCGGGTTGGTCGTAGTAGACGTGGGTAGCAGAAGGACGAGGAGGAGAAGGTCAAACCCTGTTGTTTCAAGCTTGACCATCAGTATCAGGCGCTGAACGAGATCTTATGAAGCCTCATAGAACCCGTAAGACACCGTTGCAGTAGCAGCCCCCGAAGCCCTAAACCCCGAACCCTCAAACCCCAAACCCCACACCCTAAAAAGAACCTAAACCCTAAACGCCAAACCTTAACCCCACACCCTAAACAACAAAACTAAACCCTAAACCCCAAACCCTAAAGCCTCTCTCTCTCTCTCTCTCTCTCTCTCTCTCTTGCTATATATATATATATACACATTTAACTGTATATATATATATGAAGCCTAGAGCCTAGCAGCCCATGACTTTCTCAGGCGTGGTGCGGTGTCGCTCGTTGTGCGCCCGCGCAGCATCGAGCGACTAACAGGCCTACAGATGGGGAAGGCTTTCGGTTTAGAGAATTTATAGGGTTTACCTGTGGCCGAAAAGACCTACCTGTTTAGGGTTCCTTATTATGGTTTCTATATACAGTTCCTCAAAAGATGGGAAGTCGTTCGGTTTAGAGAATATAGGGTTTAGGTTTTAGAGATAGGGTCTAGGGTTTTAGAGATAGGGTCTAGGGTTTTAGAGATAGGGTCTAGGGTTTAGAGAATAGGGTTTAGGGTTTAGAGAATAGGGTTTAGGTCTTAGAGAATAGGGTTTAGGTTTTAGAGAATAGGGTTTAGGTCTTAGAGAATAGGGTTTGGGTTTTAGAGAATAGGGTTTAGGCTTTAGAGAATATAGGGTTTAGGTTTTAGAGAATAGGGTTTAGGTTTTAGAAAATAGGGTCTAGGGTTTAGAGAATTGGGTTTAGGTTTTGGAGAATAGGGTTTAGGTTTTAGGGTTTGGGGTTTAGGATTTCTGGTTTGGAGTCCGGGGTTCAGGGTTTAAGGTTTGGAGTTTGGGGTTCAGGGTTTAGGGTTTTGGGGTTTCGGGTTTGGGTTTGGGGTTTAAGATTTAGGGTTTAAGGCTGGCAGCCTTGTCACGCGAGTACAGTGCTAGCTGGCGGAAGAGTGGCTCACTACCAGGCTTTCTTGCTTGCAAGCCTACAGCAAAAGGGTTTCAGGTTTAGGAGTGTAAGGTTTAGGGTTTGATGAAGAGGGTTCAGGGGTTAGTTAAGGCTTTCGGGTGGATATCCTGGATTTGAGATCAGGCTTTGGGGAGCGGAGATTGGATTTAATTAATGTGGGAGCCTGATTAAGAAACCCTGGGTCTCTATTAGGTTTTTTCGGAAGCCCAATTTCAATGTTTTGGGTTTCTAGTGCCGGGATTGCTTAATCACCTTTCTACATTAGGCTTTGGTACTGTTGATGATATAAATCCTGCATTACTTAAGGACCCTAAACTATGGGAATTGTGGTATACTCCTCATTCTGGGTAATGCAAAACTTGTACCATCAACCGTGCTTGTGATTCGAAAATCGAGACTCACCTGCAAGCACGTCAGGGCCCTGGATTGGAGAAGTCGGCGGTTGCTTTTCGTGGCTTTGAAATTCTGCCTTTGAATCCTAAGCCCTAAACCCTACACCCTAAACCCCTAAAAACCTGAGCCTGTAAATTTGGTCAGAAGTCCGAAGCTCTGAAGCATGACATCCGAAACCGGCACGACAATCGAAAAAAGACCTACTGCCCAGCAGGGCCTAGCCGGGCCAGACAGAACACCGGTGGCCACTTCAGCGCGCATTCAGATCTGGTTTGCCCTTGTGTCTGGGGTTCAGAGGTTTAGGGGTGTAGGGTTTAGAGTTTAGGGTTTATTGCAAAACGGTTTTAAATTTGGGGTAGTTCCATTCTCCGTAGTCGCGTACGAGCTGTGTCTGCAAAGACAAGATAGCAGAATAGGTTTGTACTGACTGAAGGCTAGGTGTGTAAGGTCCAGATGCAGGTTTCACTGTTTCGGGTGTGGTTAGGTTCTTAGTGTTTGGTTTGGGAGGTTTCTTACCATGATCCAGGGCATTTTCGGGTGGGTAGTTACCGTTATAGGAGCCTTTTAGAAGGTCTATATACCTTATAGAAGCCTTATAGAAGCCCTATATAACCTTAAACTCCCCACCTGTAGTTTCCTTAAACCTCTTGGGTGCCTTGAATGAGGATCCGGAGGTTGATCGACTTGTTATGAGCGTCCTGTGCTTTCTGATCCTCAAAGTGGGTCAGGGGTTTGCATGGCTGGTCAGAGAGAGCACGCGGTTCTGTTCGGTGTAGGGGGGGTTACTTAGGGGCTTTTGAGTCGAAGGGAGTGGTGGGTATAAATTATCCCGACGGCCTAAACCCGAAACCCCAAACCGCGCACCACAAGGGCTAAAAAGCCCAGGCCCTTCATGCTGACGTTCCTAGAGGTTCCAAGCAATCCTCATTTGTAGTTCTGCCCATGCACCTACATACCATAGACTTCTGCCTGCTGTTTATAGGCAGCCAAAGCTTAAACAATGTAGTTACATGGATCCGTGGGGAAGGAGATCCGATGTCCTGGAATCAAGAGCAGATGAATTCAGTGTAATTGTGGACCTGCAGGAATCGTCTATTATAGTAATAGCATACTGTCTGATTAGGGAACCTGCCGAAACAGTAGATTGTCGCCAGAGGTAGTGCAAAAGTGCATGATTATGGAGGCTCCAGGAATGGCACCGTGAATAGGTCAAGCCCCGATCTTGCCAGACATCTGCTACGGCAGACCTGGTGACCTACACAACCTCCTTGTATCCTTTCGATTCTTAGCAGCTGAATTGCTACACTTTAAGCTTT
>CAJNJA010098375.1:0-14646 GCA_905231915.1 Symbiodinium necroappetens
GCTACTGCTACTGCTCCTGCTACTGCTCCTGCTCCTGCTCCTGCTCCTGCTCCTGCTCCTGCTCCTGCTCCTGCTCCTGCTCCTCCTCCTGCTGCTGCTGCTGCTGCTGCTGCTGTTGCCGCTACCTCTGCAAGAAGATGGCCTGGTCACTCTTTTGACGCTACTTCATTCAGCACCGCAGCCCAGTAGGAGAGACCAGAACCTCCTCGAAATTCTGCCATCGAAGCGTCCCACAGTGACTTGCACGAATCAGCTTTCTGCTTGTCTTAAGGAGAGCTCTGGGCCTGGCAGTCAGAAGCCCAAAAAGCGCTTCCAGAGCAAGGCTCCGAGCTCAGAAGGTCGCTACCGCTTGCGCTAGCACTCGCGCGATCAGGGTCCTCCCAGCCACGTGCAGTAAATGTACAGTCTCGTACATGTCCTTTCAGGTCAGAGAAGCTGTAGAAGCCACAGGTAGGTGAGCAATGAGGGTGCAAGCTGCATTGTCTGAGCGCCGGAACTGGGCACGCGAAGGTAGACCCCAAAGCACCGCAGCAGAGGCGGCTGATGCAGGAAATCCAGGAGCTGCTTCGGGCATGGTTGTTCCATGATGATTGCGACGATGATAATAAAGATGTGGATGATGATGATGCTGATGATGACATGTGGTTTCAGGTACTGTACGGACGACAATGCAGGTGTCAACGATTCCGGCGTGGCTGTGGCTCAAGGTTTTTGTCTCGGACGGTTCGGGAGAGATATACAGACCAATCTTTTCGACGCTATGTGCCTGTCTGCACCTCCTGTCGATGAGAAGAATGTGAAGTTCATCGGCGTGAAGCCCGCCGCCGAGAAGCCCGCCGATGAATCTCCCGAGTCGCCCACAAACTCAGAGCAGGAAACCCAAGTGAGTGACTTGCAGTGCTTTGTAGGGAAGTTGCCACGGGTTGCACATCGGGAAAATGTTTGGGATTGATCTGGGAAGTAAAGCGGTTCCAAAATCAAAAAGTAAGGTGAACCCGACTCGCAGAGCACTACGTTGCCCGTCGATTCCAGCGATGATGGCTCCTTTACTCCGGCAGATGCGTCCTCGGCTGTTATCGATGTGGAGATCGGCTGCAAGACCGAGGAGGATGCATATGAAGAGTGCCCCAGCATTTGGACATGGCGAACTTGTGGCCTTCCAATCGGTGCTTTCTTCCTTGCTTTCCTGAACTCTGTTGCGTCCAGTGTGGGCTACGGATTTTTTCTGGGCTACATGGGCTTGGACTCCTACGTCGTGCTGTCCATCAATGCCCTCATGAAGCTTCCGCAGGTGCTGCTTCTCCCGTTCGGCATGCTGAACGACTGCCTCCCCATTTTTGGCAAGCACAGGAAGCCGTACTTCGTGGCATCATGGATGCTGTGTGGAACTGCGCTCCTGGCGATGAGCGTAAGGCCGCTTCCTGAGCCATACTACTGTCAGCTTCCTGACGGCACCTTTGACATCATGTCACCACCGTGCAATCCCGGAATCCATGCAGAGAAAAATTGGTATCTCTTCCCGATGCTCCTTCTCGTTGCAGGTGTCCAGATGGGCTGCGTCGCGGGTGAGGGCCTTCTGCTGGAGTACTCCCTGCACGAACCGGAGGAGACCCGCGGGAAGATGAAGGCCGAGTTCTCAATGGTGACCATGGGTGGTGCGCTTGCTTCTTCCGCATTCGTTGGGGTCTTCATGAATGGCAAGGAGTACTTGGGCACCTTCGACTGGAGCTTGTCATTTCGCAGTCTGATGATTGTTTGCTTGGTGATCGCCACCTGTGTGATCCCCCTCAGCCTGCAGTGTGTCTACGAACCCAAGAAGGTCCTTCGCCCATCCTGCTGTGCACATGTGAAATCTTCCTGGAAGCTGGTCAAGAAGAAAGGCCTTTCCACTGTGCTTCTGTTCGCATTCATCATGCAGTTCTTGTCCACCGTCTCGACCACTGCCGGGCCCATGGTCCGCAGTCAGTGGGTAGGGGTCAAGGTCTTGCAGCAGCAGATGTTCATGATGGCCAGCATGTTGGTCATGATGATGGCAACTTGGGTGTACAAGGAGTACCTCCTCCAAATCTCCTGGCGAAAGGCAATCCTCTTTGCCGTGGTTGGGGTGACGATCTCCGACTCCATCCCGAGCTTCCTCGCAATTTTCGGTGTGGTTCGGAACCAGTACTTCTTCCTGGGGGAGGACGTGCTTGGTGCTGTGCCCACTACGGCTCTCGCCTTGGTCTTGAACTTAATTGTCATTGAAGTGGCAGAGCCTGGGCGTGAAGGCCTTTGCTACGGTCTCATTGGGACGGTGATGCATGCCAGTCAGCCCATCTCCACAGCTGTGAGCAACCAGGTCTTCGGGCTCTTCCAGCCAAACCTGTCCGACCCACGCAACTACCTCGCGGACACGCCCACCTTCCGGAACACCGTGGCCTGGTCCTTCGCCCTCGCGTACGGTGCCTCGATGCTCGGTCTCTGCGCAATTCCCTTGATTCCAACGCAGAAGGCTGATGCCCAGAGACGCAAGAAGGAGTGGAGCTCCAGTGCGACAATGGCTATCTTGGTGTTGGGCATCCCTGCTCTGTGCCTGCCTTACGGTGTTGCTGTCCTGCTGCTGAGCTCGCAGCCGGAGACAGCATGCCTGCGCTGGATTGGTGGCCCCGGCTGCGTGTAAAGCGCCTGGAGGCATCCACCAATCCAGCGGTGTTTGAGTACAGTAGGTGTACAGCTGTTTCAAGAAGTCGACCTCCCTCGGGTATGTAGACGGAAATCTCCAGCCTTACAGACCCTATGGTCTGAGTGTCGATTGGGCAGCTGCCCGTGTGTTCTAGTGGAGAGCCGGACCACAAGATCTCCTGCACGATTGGGCCTCAAGGCATCCACGTCCGTAAGTGGAAACTTGCAATGTTTTGGTAAGGACCCAGCGTGCAAGTCCTGTCGCTCTGCAAGGTGCCCACTTGAACACGCAATGAGAAGTGCTTAGGCACGGTTCCAAGTTTCAGCTGCGCACACCTGCACGAATCCTGCAAGTCCAGGGTCCCGGCTGGGCATCAGACCACGAGCTTTCTCGGACAATCTTTCCCGTAAGTGCTGGGCTCTGGGCTTCGTTTCCGGGTTGTCAGGGAAGCTGTACTTCGAGGCTTCCTGCTGCCCTTTGTTCAATCTTGTTCTCTGACCCTACGTGTCAGAACCCCGTGCTGCCGATCGAGTCAGGACTGACCCTACGTGTCAGACTGACTCACCGTCAAGTCATGATACTCTCTTCCTTCTGGCGCCCACCGGTGGTGCCCACTGAGCCCTGGACGAGCTTGTACTGGTATTGGATAGATGATAGAATCCCTTGGAATCTTTTGACAGGTCCTTGACCGTGGGATGAAAGGTCGTCTGGAGCAGTGTTTCTGTTTCAGCTTCATTAGTTTCAATTTGTGTCAATCCATGCGCAGCTCTCATTCTTGCAAGTGCAGTGGGGTCTTTCGTGCCGACGTACCAGTCGCTCGACTCACACCTACACTTGCGTCGTCGTCGCGGCCTCCTCTATCATTTGGATCAAGGTGTCCAACGCCTTGCTTTCTCCGGCCGCGTGAAGAAAGAACCGATGCTGCGTAAGGTCAGATTCTGGGACTTGAACCTCTCAAGACATTCGAGGCCCCACGTTTCAGAAGCCGTGTCTGCGAATAGTCGCTTCCAGGAGATGCAGAACAGCACGCACTTGCTGATTCCAAAGCTGCCACTTGCCTGCACATAAGCCTGAACCCAGGACACAGACATTCCCCAAACACCACTACTGCGCGGCGCGTTTACCGGAAAGCGCAAATCATTGTAAATTCAAGCAGGTTTGGCCATTTGGGCACGGAAACGGCTGACTTTAGAGGTTGGCTTGGTGATGTTCCGTTTCACACACAGTTAAGCCAGTTTCTTCAAACATTCGTCAGCGACGTGGCTTGAGAACCATTATTCGTAGATAGGCTTTGTTTTGTGTTTCGAACGCAAGTCAAGAAACTGGGCGCCAAAGCAGCGCCTGTCTCAAGAGCTCTGAATCCCAAGCCAGGTCCTTCCAGCTTCTTGTCAAGGACATCTTGAAGGAGATGGAAGCCAAAGAGGAGGAGAGAGGGACAAGCAGCTACAAAGGAGAGCACCGCGGACTTAAGAAGCTCACCTGTGGTTTTCGGTTTGCAGTCGACAGGTGTTGGCATGTTGGAGTGGCAACTGCCGGGCCGGCCGAGGTTGCATACAAACCTTCCCGAGGATCCCGACTTGGGAAGGAGCTCGTGCGGAAGTGCTTCGCATAGCAACACATAGCAACACGGACAAATACTGCTTGTGACATCGAAATCCCATCTGAACCCAACTACTCCCACGGTTTGCTTTAGCCTCCTGTTTTATCCCGGCGGGGGACTCAATCCATGCTTCAACGTGATGTGGAACTTAGTTTACGTCGATTCGATTTCAGGATTCATGCCGATGGTTCGTCAAGCAGTTGCAATCGCTTGAAATGTCCTTGGCAGGAATCGCTTCGCCGTCCGCATGGAGACAAATGCACTTCTGGCACTTCATGAGGCGCAGCCTTGCAGTCACCGGCATCGTTGGGGTTTCTGGCAACATGGGACGGTTTCCTTCCATGGCAAGTTGGAGACACATGGCAGACAAAATTTCGGTTGTCAGAGCAGACCCTTCAGCTGTGACGGGGCAAAGCGCCGTCACGATCTGAAACGGTGAGCGATGGGTGATGTGTTGTGACGGGCTGGCTCGGCTATTGCGAACAGGGAACAGGGAAGCTAATGGGTCGGAGCACGGGAAAGCATCGCACAACATCCTGCACCTGAGTGAGGCTGCTGAGATGTACTTGGTCGGCATCCTTGAGGAGAAGCAAGAACCGGAGCTACGAACATACATCCATGTAGTGTGATTTGGGCTTGTCCAAGGGTGCCCATGCAGGAGAGGTCAGGCAAGCATTGAAAATCATGATTGTAAGGGTTTAGTGGCTTGCAAGTCCTAGGCTGCAGGATGGGAGTGACAAGAATCAACGTGAGAAGAACGACAACACAAGCATGGTCACAAACAGCAGCTCCAACACCACAGTGACAACAGCACCAGCAACACCAGTGAAAGATGAAGTTCTAACCCTGATTGACTGCTGAGAGGATGGCAACCTGTGCGCCGTTCACAACAAGCGCGTCACCCTGATGCCACGAGACATGAGCTTGGTGGGCAGACTGCGCCGGGTGAAGATCCAGGCGGACAAAGAGCCAGCACCGCAGTGACAGTTCCACAGAAGTGTGGCTGCGGCGCCATTTGCTCCCTCCGGCCATGTACCATAGCACACCATAGCCAGAGCAACACCGTTCCCATCACGTCGAGCGCGTGTTACAGAGGGACCACTGCCTCGTAAAAATCGAAGGGGGAGGCACTGTTTCTGTGCGTTTTCGTTTGATTCTAGAACTGACTCTTACCTGGCGCAGCCATCTCCGACCCCAAGCTCATCTGCTAAGGCTGAAATTGAATTTCTGCACGGTCTGGCTTGCAAGCACTGCACTACCTGTCACCAGAAGCTTGCACGTGTCCGTAGACTTCGCAACTCCAGCCATGGGCAATGTGGTGACGCAAAGCTGCTGCCATGCGCACGCCAAGCTGCAACCTGTTGACACATGGTTCTAAGTGGAGTCGCGGATGTTCGTACTCTTTCCGATTGTTTAGTTGTTTTGCTCGTTAGGTTGTGCAGTTCAAGCGATCTTGATGCTGTTTTTCCACATGGGTGGAGGCATCCTGTTGACAAGATTGTGAATCTATTGCTGGGCTGCTTCTTACCACTGGAGAAAGCAGTCGCCGGCAGCACAGAGGATGTGCGGCTGAAGCTTCTATCAGACTGCCGCAAAGCGCACGAGAAGATGAGCAAGTCTTACGAAAAGAATGTGAAGGGAACATGGAAAGTCGAGGAACGAGAACTGCCTCGTCGTCATGGGCAGGGGGGCCCGATACAAGTTGCTGTCCACGAACCTCTGGAACGCGGGGCTAGACAAGATTTGCCTCTGATCGTTTGGGCGCACGGAGGAGGGTGCATGTTGAAATGTTAAATCACGTCGCGCATGGACACTTTAGCAACTCAGGTTGCAATACCAAATCAAACAGCTTTGGGTCTTTGGGTGTACACGCCAGGATGCATGACGTTGGGAGACCGGCACGATTCCTGGGGCAGCCAATTCTTCAAGGCTCTCACAGTGACTTGGCGGTGCTATCTTGGTTCCATGGGCTCTTTAGCCTCAAGACGATTGCGAAGCAACGGTCGCACAGAGGATGTGAAGTATGAAGTGTGTTCCCTCTGTGCACGTGCCTGCCTAAGGCCAAGATCGGACCCTTCTGCTGGGCCTCTGTAGAATACAGATTGGCGCCAGAGAGCAAATTCCCCGCTTGCATTGATGACTTTACATCTGCCTATGTGTCCTTGGCCGACGCAGACCTGTCCCAAGAGTTCGGCTACGACGTGAATCGCATGAGCATCATGGGCGTATCTGCTGGGGCTCTTGTTGCAGCACATGCGGCCCTGCGACTGGACACTGGCTACAAGCCGCCCCTGGCATTTTTGCACCTTGTACAGACTTGAGCGTTGTCACAGGCAAAGCTTCAAAACTGTACCAGTTTAGCTTGGCAGGAATTTGATCCAACTTCTTGCCAGGTATCCCATGGTTGACCCGGAGATGCGAAGCAGGTCCCACGCTCTCTTCGGGGGTCTTCCAGCCTGCCCCTCCAGGCTGCGCGGGGCTCGTGCCAGCAGTTATAGTATTCAGTGTCGTCGCCCAGCAGTTGTCGTAGTAGTGGTAGTAGTAGTAGTAGTAGTAGTTGTAGTTGTAGTTGTAGTTGTAGTTGTAGTTGTTGTTGTTGTTGTCGTAGTAGTAGTAATGCTCGTCGTCTTCGTAGTAGTACTGGCTCGTAGCAGTAGGGGTAGCAGTAGCAGCAGCAGTAGTCGTCTTCGTGGTGGTGGTGGTATTAGTAGTAGTAGTAGTAGTAGTAGTAGTCGTGGTGGTGCTGGTGGTGGTGGTGGTGGTGGTGGTAGCAGTAGTAGTAGCAGTAGTAGTAGGAGGAGGAGTAGTAGCAGCAGTAGCAACAGCAGTAGGAGGAAGAGGAGCAGGACGAGGACTAAGGCTAGGGCTAGAGCTGGGACCAGCACGAGAACAAGGATGACCTTAATTGTGTTGGTGGGAGTCGTTGTTGTGGGGTGCAAAATTGCGTGGCGTGTCTGGTGCAGGAAGGGGCCCTGTAGGTACCTGCGGCTGAGCTGGGACTGGCTGCTGGCCGAGGAGGGTCAGGCCCCGGGCTTCCAGTTGCGGTTGGTGGGTGCTTGGGTTTGAGGGTAATTTCAGCCCAAACCGTTGCAGAGCTACAATCTCTAACAAGATCTATGCAAAGCTTAGGAAAAGCATGGTGACCATCAAAGTGGTTGCGACGCAGCTTGAGCAAAGCTTCTTCTTGAAACATCACCTTGTCTGCGAGATGTCTCGAAAGAGTTGCTGGGTTTGCTTTAGAAGACCAATGAGGGCATATTGTCCCACCAAAACGAAGCAAGAACTTCATCTGGCTGAGCCCAATTGTGAGAGCGTAGGTGGTGCACGCACGTGTTTGCGTTTCTCGCACGCTGTCAGGTTACTGCCCGGCGCCTGGAAGAAGCGAACCTGCTCACAGCCAGCTGGATGCCACTCAGTAGACGCAAGGCCCGCCAGAATAGAACATGTAGAGTAATATATAGAGCACATAGCGAGCGAGGTAAACTGATATTACCGGACATAACTAGTTGTTAACTATTACGATATTTCGTAGTGGTAGTATCAGAAGCATGTTACACTATGTTTGTGTATGACAGTATGTGATTCGTGTACGAATAGTAAATGCGTACTACATGAATGTATATTGAGGTGCTGGTGCTCCTCGGAATCTACGATTGCCTCCATGACGAGGGCCAGGCTTTGGCCCAGCGCTGTGCACAGGGAGGCCTTCGTGTGACCACCGCAACTCGGCGCAGTACTGCAACACACTGTCATCCACTACTATAGTAGTACTACAGTTGCACAGAATAATATTGCACATACTTTTGTTATGGGTATAGTATACTGTTAGTAAACCCTACTGTGCTATTATCATACGATCTATATACGATAGTCATGAGTACGTGCCAAGGGCTCAATATTTAAGGCTTGCTTAGGGCTTGCTTGCGTGTTAGCCTCAGCCAAGATGATTTCAGGTCGTGTCGTGGGGTCTGGCTGGACGTGAGTTGAGTAACAAAAAGGTGTTGAACTCAGGCTTGAGTCTGGGGTCATGTCAAGTCAAAGCTGATCTTTCAAGGGTTTCTGTAACGTATCTACGATAAGTCAGGTTGTCCCGGTGATCTGAACACCTTCTTTGGTCAACTCGTCCAGGTGCAGTCGGAGGGGTCCCACGCTGTTGGACACATGGTGGACAAGAAAGCGCAGACGCAGCTTTTTGAGGAGCTGGCCGTGCTCCTGAAATAACGAAAAAAGCACTTTCGTGGGCGTATGGGAAAAGTATCGCACGGCAACCGCAAGGCAGCCGATGCTTTTCAGCACCACTGCCGCTTAGTGCTCGCTGTTTAATGCAGCGACTTCCTGAGTAAAACATACACTTTTGCAACTCTGACGGAAGAGGATGGAAGAGGTATTGATTGAACACTACATCGGTTTGGTCGGCACAATGCTGAGCTTCTTTTCGCCCGGTGCAGCCTGGTCGGTTTCGCTTCGCTACGGACCTGCCGCTACTTGAATGATGTGGAACGTCGAGCAGACTCAGGTGGGACCACATCCTCTCGCAGGCTCCGACAGCGCGGATCCCCAATGCTGAGGGTTTGGGGTGCAGGTCCAGCTTCTTGTAGTGTCGAGGCTTCGGACAAGTAGCCTGAGCCACAACCAAAGCCTGCGAAGCATTGTCCCTAGGCGTGAGGTTCAGAGTTTGCGTATGAGCAAGGCTTGACAGCAGAGCCTTTCACTGAATACTTGCAACCCAAATCCAAGATCCATGTGTACTCGAGTTTTGGGGTTCAGGCATTACAGACTGCGCCCTGGTTTGCTGGGTGACCTTCTTATATAAACTTCCGTCACCTCCTAAGAAGATGGTTGGTGTTGGGACCGGAGTCGGAACTTATAATCGTTCTGAAGCGGTTAACGGGCTGGGAGAGAGGCATTTCCTGGTACCAGTATCTGGTCAATGGTTTCCTCCACCTGACAGGTGCTGTCTTCGCCGACAGCCAAGAAAAGGAAGAAGTCTCAATCAGGCTGGCACTTGCAGTCCATGGGCCTATGCTTTCATCTCCTTGCCAAGAGAAGCCCTTGGAGATAGCACGGCAGAGAGAGTCAGGCCCGTGTGTTTTCATGCTTGCTGGAGATTTTCCAGACTCGGGTAGCCCTATGCCCAACGATTGCCGGATGCTTTCTCAGGTTTTTTTGGCTCCAAGCTATACTAGCGGCTATACTATAGGAGCCTGAAGGAGTGGTAAACTGTCCTTAGTCTTGTCTGATCTCCACATTATGAGAAAGTCTTCCCGAGATCGTAGACTTGTAGCAGCAAACTTGGATGTGTTAGGTTGCCTTCACCTCCTGGTGGAGCTGAAGGACAGTCTGGAGATATTTCCCAGCATTGCCGAGGGCAGGTGGTTCGAAGGCGTTCTCTTATGCCCCTTGCGGAATGAATGCCGGCATTTGTAGATCAAGCTGAGCAACTTTGCTGCTGTAGGCTTTTCAGGAACTTCAGGCCTCAGTTTCGCGGTGCTGAGGTGCAGAGCGGGGCAATTTTCAACAAAGGGAAGAAGCTATCGGAGAGTTCGAACCATCAAAAAGCCAATTCCCGCCTCGGGCCAGGGCCTTGCAGGCTCAAGGCGGCCTGGAGGTTGGTAGGGAGGCCCGGGGGGTGGGGGGGGGGGGGGGNNGGGGGGGGGGGGGGGGGGAGAAAAACAGAAAAAATCACCAGCCATGTTTTTCTTCCTGTTGTTTTTTGCCCGCCCTCCCCCTTCCCCCCCCCTCATGCCCTCCCCTCACCCCCGGGCTCCAGGATACAAGCCTCCAGGCCCGGAGACCTCTGGGCCTCCGGGTTTAGTTCCGCGCGGCTGGACACCTCGGTTCCTTTGCAATGAGACTGATGGTAGACTTTCTGAGGATTCCAACCCAGGGTTTTTTGTGTTCATCCAATTTGTATTTAGTAGGATAATCTTTATGACAAAGAGTACATAAGTGTTCGAAAACGCAGGCCCCGTATGTCGACGTGTTCTGTGAATCAATGCGGGGTTTGGAGTCATGCGGGTGTTGTGTGACGTAAGGAGTCGGCATGTTGTTGGGGATTTCCGGCATCCACAGTTTCAACCTCGGTAAGGAGTCAGGAGATTCCTCATGTTTGTGCAGGAGAGCGAGGTGGCACTGCGTAATCGGGCAGTCGAGAGCTGTCCTGGACTTACGGCTGCAGTGATACTTTTCACTTGTACCATTCTTGTGATCACCAGGCTCAGTAGCAGCATCGCATCCACAAGTGAACGGGCAACTTTCGTTCTTCATGAACTTGAGTGCAAGTCATGCCGGTGTATGCAGGCGTTATGATCTAGTGACCCGAGTTCAGAATCTTCACGTGGCACTCTTTGCTTTGTCGGTCCAATTGATCACACTCTGCGTTACAGTCTGCTGCGTGACAGATGTGTGTTGAGTCTTGACTGAAGACCTGTTGCTGGTTCATGCTGGTGAAGGCAAATCGATCACAGAGCTGTCGGATGGACGAGGAGGACTCTCTGCCAGGCATGTTCCGATGATGATGGCACATCATGTGCAACGTGGGCAGTCAATGCTACAGATGGGCTGTCTGCAGCAAGCATGCTGTATCACAAGGGTTTTCAGTTGCCCCAGGCAGAAAAATGCCATCTGCATCCTTCCAATGTCGGAAGCTCAGCTATCTAAGGCCCAGTCGCAGTTAAACGGGTGGCCATTGAGAGTTAACTCGAGTCTGCAGGGCTGTTCATTGTTTTGCTCCAGTTAAGATCGAGGGGGTAGCTTTGTCCAAGTTCTCGAGGGTGAGCATCATCGAGACTTTGCGCAGCCATGGTGTTCTTCACCGTCTTCGCGACCATCGATTCCATGACGCTTCTGTTCGCGATGACTGGCCTTCTGGGATCCAGCGCGTACTCCTTGAAAGCCATCGCAGACTTAGAATACGACGCGCCCTCAGTCAAGACGGGGGATCAACGGCAAATGAACCCCTTCCTGCATCGTTTCTTGTTGCTGTCTTGTGATCGCGAGGATCTTATCAACTCTGTGGACTTCTTCAAAGTCTACAACCAAGCGCACAGAATCGAGCTGGCATTCATCGCGTTAAATGCGTTCTCAGTCCTGCCATTCGTGGCAAACTGGTGGCTGTCGCCTATTCAGCTCTTATGGGCAGTGGTCAAAGTCTTACGAGGCGTATCCGGGGGCAACCAGATAGACGAGAAACTTTGGCTTCTTTGAGACTACTACCTGTTTTTCCTTTGTTCCAACCCTCAGCCATGTCCAGCAACCAGACAAGCAAGGAAAGATGTCTTCAAGCCAGAGGTCTATGGCCGCCAGCGGCGGTGGCAGATGGCGGGCTTCTTCATTTACTTGGTTTCCATTTTCATCTATTTTGCCCGTGCGATGTGTGCGGTAATGGACATTCATGTTCACGGCATTTCGCCGTACGATTGAAGTCCTGGTCCCAGCTCTTGCAGGAGCTGGAGCGAGCCAGCTCTTGTACGAATAGTCAATGTAGTCATGTCAGTCGCTGCGTTGCATGTGAATTCCCGATCCGACGAACTGGTAGGACGAATATACCGATAGCTCGCCGAAGCATGCAAAAGAAGTCAAAGAAGTAGCAGGCTGCCACGACAGCTGTCAGCATCGTGTGCAGTAGAAGGAGCTCGCTTGCCCTGCATCGCTAGACATCCTGTCTTTCACTTATTCGGCTGTACCAGGTCAATGTCTCTGGCCCTCATTGACGGGAGCCTCGAGAGGCAACGCAACGCGAGTGCCTCAGGATCGAATCGGGGCAGCTTGCTTCAGTGTCAGGGTAGTTTGCTATGCTGCCTTTCAGGATCAACAAATGCTGACAGAGGCTTGGCATTGGAACTGACAGCCTCTTCTGTAGTGGGAGACCAGAGCTGTCTGCCAGCTTCTGAACATCGTCGACGAGATTTCTCGCATGGCTGCAAGCCAAGCTTCGTTCCATGATGTCTGGCATGGTGTGCACAGGTTCCACATGCATGGTGGTTGTGCCCGGCGTGATGGTTTTGTTTTGACTGTACTCGGGGCTGTTGTGGTGATGGTGGTGGTCGTGGAGGTCGTGGTGCTGGCACTGGTGCTGGTGGCGGTGCTGGTAGTGGTGGTGCTGGTGGTGGTAGCCGATGCTTCCGCATACCGAAGGCCGAGACTACGAGCAAGACGAAGCTCGGTCCCTACTCGCCGATCGGTTCGCAGGTGAAAAGCTTACATGCACAAAGTCTCTGCTGTTAATGACTGGTCGGGGGAAGTCAAAGCCGGCTAGACTGAGACTCAGGAAAAAGCTGCAAGAGAACCTTGCGGCCATTCCACCGGTAGGGGCCTTGCTGGGAGAGTCAAGCTTAAGACTTGTCAAGGCAGTTTTGAGTTTGGACTGCACCGCTATGGTGCTGGTTCGGACACTTGCTAATGCTGCACTTTCGACTTGATAGAGTCATGGGAACACCTGCGATGTTCAGGCCCCAGCCCGGCAGCACCGCCAGAAGCTGGTTGTTGTACATGTCTACACCAAAGCTGAGGTGAACCAGAACGGTCAGTCCCTCTCGCGATGACTTAGTGTAACCTCACACGTTGCGCAGCGCTAGACAAGCGTCACATTTTGTTCGCGAGGTTGCTGCAGAGATCTGGGTTGGAGACTTCTCGGGCCCTGTGCGGGAGGCAAGCACGCACACTGTCCAACATCCTGCCAGACTAGCGTAGCTGCTAGTTTCGTGGCGGTTCTGAGTATTGCTGCTGTTCACGTGCTGTTGTCACTTAGTGGTACTGAAGATTGCTATTACTACTATTACCATGTTTCTTCTGCCACTGATACTCAGGCTGCACGAAGGCAATTTCCATTTGTGGCCCTGGTGCCTCTTCTACTTGGATTCTTACACCACATTCCTGATGGCACTACCGTTGCTAGTTTCTGTCCACTCTTGCTTACGACTACTGCTTACTGCTTGGGAGCGGGTGTAGTCACAGTCGTAGATGTACAGTACAGGTAGTAGAGTACTAGTAATACTAGCAGTACCAGAAGAAGAAGTAGTAGTGGCAGTAGTAGTAGTAGTAGCAGCAGCAGCAGCAGCAGCAACAGCAGCAGCAGCGACGCGTGGAAGACGCATAATGTTCTTCTTGGCAGCTTCTCCATCTTAAGAAGCAGAGGTGGATTGGTTGATTTGGTTTGCCGACGTGCAGTAGTCATCTTGTTTGCCGATTCCCAGCTGATGCATGATGTGAGCCTGGGCTCAAAAGTAGTAGAAACTAGTAGTATCTGCTGGCAACTACTGGTCACTCGCAGCAGGAGCAGTAGTCGTGGTATGGTAGTGGCGGTGGTAGCCGTAGCGGAAGCGGTAGTCGTAGCAGCACTACTGTAGCAGTAGAAGTTGGACCGACAGCTAGCGGCAGCTAACAGCAGCTAGAAGCAGCAGCAGCAGTTGCAGCATCAGTAGCATAACCGCTGCAACGATGATTGCAACGACGACGACGAACTACCGCTGCTATCGCTTCTCTTGAAGGTTATGAGGATTCGATGGAGAAGGAGTCGCCGTCACGATGCTGTACCGACTAGGAGCTTGATTCAGAGGACTATGTTGAAGATGCATTCGGACACTATGAGAAAGATCGTCAAGGTGATCGTACTCCATCTAGAGGAGGTTACAGGCCTGGGCCCAACCTCAAGGCGCATCCCCAACCCTAAATCATCCCTCACCGCCATTCCACACGTGACTGAAGCCATGCATCCGATGGCGTGTCGTCCTTGCGAGGGGCCATGCTAATCTTCTCAGCACAGCAACAGCTTCTATTACTAAGACTACCGATGCTGCTAGCCACTCTCTGGCGACTAATCGATTTTACCACAAAGTTAGTTCCCCCGCATCAGGCTGCCAAAATGGCCTGGCGCGAGCTCAGCCTCTTTGTATCGGCCGCATACTCAGTGGGGCAGAGTTTGGGGCATGAGGCTTGAGTCGGGGCGAACCCATCAACTTTCCGAACTCATAGGGAAAACCTTTGGCCCTGGGCATGATGTGTTTCCAACGAAACAACCTGGAGAAACATTCGGCTGAGCATATCCGGGTATCCGCGACAGCCCGAAGCAAGACATAGGCCAGACTCCATGATGCAAAGCTGGCGCATACCTTGCAAAGGGCCGTGTTGCACCACGTCATTCTAAAGTTGGGCACCTGCTGCCAGGTAAACCCGCTAGACGGGGCAGGACATGTTGACTCATTTTGGTTTCGCACGGCACTATGCCAAGACATGGCAGGACCGCTGGTCGTCGTCGTCGTCGTCGAAACATGCAGCATTAGCAGTACGTAGCAGAGTAGAGGAGGAAGAAGTAGTAGGCAGCAGTAGCAGCAGCAAGTAGCACCAGCAGTGGCAGTGGAAGTAGCAGCAGCAGTAGTAGCAGTAG
>CAJNJA010098386.1:0-19033 GCA_905231915.1 Symbiodinium necroappetens
CGAAATAAATATATTATTTATATCCATACGATCTAATGTGAAAAGTGGAAATATATATATATATTAATTTTACTATTTCTATGATTTCATTTTTATCTCAGCCATGAATATGATTATATCGATGATTCATATAATATATCTTGATTCGATATGAAATTTTCTGATACAATTTTTTTCTTTTATCATGATTTGATATGAAATTTGTTGTTAGAAAATATAACATGAATATCAATTAAATTAGTTCGTCTTTGTTATTTGTAAGAAGATAAAATAATAGATATTATTTTGTAATTTTGATTTTTTTGTAGTTCTATGTGATATCAAAATATGATGATATATAAAATTTGATTGTGTATATTCTTTGCATCGAGATTTCTTTGGGGTATTTTTAAAAAAAAGAAAAATCGAAATAACTTTTTACGACATTTGAATGAATTCAAAGAATTTCCTGAATTTTTTCAATTGATTTTTTCCTTAAAATACGCACGTCTTGAATCAAATACCAATCAAACTTGAATTGAAGCGCGGGCAAACAAGGAGCTGGGCTGGTATGGGGCCCCCCTGTATCCTTTTCGCGCTCGTGGTAGGCTGTGCAGCCGCGGGAGCTTGCTGTTTTTCTGGGTGGGGTCGGATGAGTGTGCGCCACGGCCAAATGGCTCTTCATCTATTCCCGATGGTCGTTGTGAATTTGTTGACGTTCTGGGCGAAGGTGGGCGGGGGAAGCAACGAGCTGGCGATAGCAGCCATGCTAATTCAAACCTCGGGACATGTTTCTTCGTCTCCTTCGCGTCATTTCGGGCAACATGATCGAGCAAACAGCCTCGAAACTGCTGAGACGACAGTGACTCACAGTTGCAGCAAGCATCAGGCTAGCCAGCGTGTTGAACTCCCCAAATATGCAAAGCATCGATTTTGGGAAGTTTTTGGTGCTGCCAAGGCGCGGCTGCAATTTGTTGCCATAGGCGCAATTCTGGGAAAGCGATTTCGACTTCAGTGTAGATTTGAAGTATTCCAGGGAAGACCGGTTCAAGCTTTGCAATATTTTTGCGCGGGTGAAAAATCTGTTGTGGTGACATCCGCACGGCAAGAAAGCACAACTTAAAGCTTTGGGAAAGCGAATGTTTTAAATGGTTACCACCCAAAAAGCGAAATCATGCCATGCTTTGAGCAGCCAAAATCTGCACCTTTCGTCGCTAATGGTGATCAAACTGTTTCCGAATATTCAGAGTGCCTGAACGGTGCTTCCTGCAATGTGAGTGTGCAGCAGTCGTCCATCAACATGTACGTAATGCACCGTCGCTGCAACACGTGCTGCAACAAGGTTGTGCGACTGCTGGCAACGTACCCCAGCATTTCCTCCCTGACGGAATAGACGGAACGCGTTTGTTTTTTGTTGGCAGAAATGATGGAGCGGCTTACAACCATCGAAGCGACATGTGGTCAGTCGGGGTCGTGTGTTTTCACATGTTGCGGGCACGCAGTTGACATCAATTGTCTGGTTTGGTAACGTCTGATAGACTCGCTGGGTGAGTCTGCCGTTTTTCGCAACCATGCCACCTTGTCCTTTGACGCGTTTCTTTGTGAAAGCCTCTTGCGTGCCTGTCTCGCGGTAATAAAAGTCCAGAAGTTTTGGTACCGCAAGCTTTCGCTCCTGGTACGAAAATGTTAGAAAAAATGCGTAGCGTTATCTTGCGGACTCGAATTTTCGAAAATTTTGCTAGCTGCCTACCATCCAACCAAAAAACAGGACTCATGAAAGCTTGGCCGCGGCCCACCGTCCGACGGGCCGCCCAGGAGCCCACCCCGACCAGAAAGGAAAATGTGAAGGGAGCCCAATGGGAAGCCAGCTTCCTGGTCGCGGGCCACCCATCCGAGCCAAGAGCGGAATAAAGTAACATGCAGGATCCAAAGGAAAACCCAGCCCTGTTGCCAAACCCACCGGGGGGGGTATGGTATCACCGGTTTTCGGAATGAAGCCGATCTTGGTCTGTTGTGGCCTGTGACATGAAAAGCCCATTACAACATCTTATAAAGTTAGAAATATACATACATGTATTATTCACAGATCGTCTAAATAGACATTACCAAACAAAGACAAACCAGTACCATTTACAACACACACATACACGGAAACAAGAGACAACCCTAAAACCCAAACGCATACATTCGTTTTTCACACAAACACTAAGAAACATTCACACTGATATCTACAGTCAAAAAACTCCAATATATCGTTCAATTCGCTTTTTCCAGATATTCAATGTAAAACAAAAATTCTGAATTGGAACAGAATCATTTTTTCGGCTTTACAATTGATTGGAATGGTATGACGCGACTGGTAACAATTATCGTTTCCTTTTTGTGATGAAAATTATATTGATTTCTTCCATTTTCTGTTTGGTCATCAGCGGCGCCTAAATGTTGATCAAAATATGTATCAACAAATTTCAATCAGCATTTACTGGAATGGCCGCGAAAATTGCCTGGTGCAAATAATTGCAAGGGGTTTTCCTGGGATATCTTTGCGGAAAAATTTCCAAAGAAAAAAGTATTTCATTTTGCGAGAAAAATCATATCTTGGTCATTGCAAAATACCAATCATAATCGATCTATGAAATCAGATTTTTTGTGCCATATGAATCATTCGTAATTCAATAAAATTCACAATTAAACTAAATCGGAACTGTGACAAGAAAATAAAAGTCGACGCACAGTGGTGTGTCGGCTGAGTAATCATATGAGCTTCCAGGGAACGATGCTTCGCATCTGGCAAATAGTGCCTGGAATTTGTTTTTCAGATAGCAAGATGACTGTGCAGAATCAACAAAGGATGACTCATAAAATTCCAGAAGGTCATGTAAATCAGCCTGTGAAACAGGAAAGAAAATTGCACCACGGCCAGTGGCCACATCGCCATCTTAGCGATGGATTTTCGGATCGCAGGCAAGTCCTTGGACTGTGTCTCCACACAAGGAATGAAACCAATCAGTTACTTTTGTATTTAAATTACCCAAATTCCCAAAAATTTTGGCCGTTGCACCGCTTTTGGGTTTCGGTTTGAAAGAACGACTATTTGGTGTGGGGCACGCTTTCACTCTCAACAACCGCTCCTGTCAGCGAAAGCATGGTGGTGCACGTTTCTTTCCCATACCGCTGGTGTCCCTGTGCCTCAGCTGTCCCCTTCTTCTCATTACAAGCTCGCTTCATGTTTCATTTCTAGGTCCAGATGAAGAATGCGTGCCTGGAATGGCATTGCTCTTCATATATAACCGATAAATAATCAGAAAATGAGTTCAGTCCAAGCTATGTGAAATGAAAAACACCATTTCAAGTCATATTAATATGCCAATAATGAAAATTCATAAAAAAAAATCAATGAAATCTTACAGAATTAATTAGAGAACAAATATAATATTTATATATATATATATATTTCAACACAGAATAATGCTCTTAAGCAAGTCCGGTCCAGAATACAATATCGATCAAAATCAAGTATTTCTCAAAAGCGCACGCCTATATTCGGAGAATAATCAGACAATATATTACTTCTAAAGAATAGAGAATATCAAATCATGATATCATGAAAAATTTTGAAAATCCATGAGAAAATCACTAAAATCAATTTTTTCTTCTGATCAATTTTCCCCGGAAGAAAAACATTTAAAGAATGAGAAAAACGAAATAGCCTTTGTTCAAAAATTTTCTAAATAAAAATATTTCAATATTATATAAATTTAGGAATAAATATATAAATAATTATCGAATAAATGACAAATAAAGAAATAAGCAAGAAATAAGCAAGAAAAATAGACAAAACGACATTCCCACGAATACATCCTCATAGATCGAAATCAGCAAATAACGACAGTCAACTGAATAAATTTCAACACGCACAAGCCCACACAAGCACCTAGACAAAAGACAGAACTAAACATAGACAAAAACGCATACTCTCATATTCACAGAGACAGACACACAGAAACACTCACACACAAACAAAGAAACAGAGAGAAGCAACAAAAACGGACAGACCGACAGACACAAACAAACAGATACAAACAAACAAACAAACAAACACACAGACATAGATAGATGGATAGACAAACAAACAAACATGTCCGCTACGACTCATGAAATGTTTTCATTAACCACGAGATGTTTCAAAGGGAACATCCTGAAAATTTTAAAACCGCGATTATGTCTCCCAATAATTTCGGAAATTTTATGCCTACGATCATGTTCGGCCACAGCAAAGACCGCAGAAAGCCGACGGCCGCCTGGCACAAACATAGATCCTCCAGGTATCCATATTAGACTGATTACTGGGGGCTGTGCCGCATCACGGTTTCTTGTATTCTTTCAACTAATTTTTTGTTTTAAAAAATATAAACACTCCCTTATATATATATACACATTATATATATGTATATATATATATATTTTTTTTATTATTTTTCTGTTTGCGCATCTTATTTTTCCATCATCAATATTTTTAAACTAAATACCCCAAGATGTAGGAACGATCTAATACCAAAACGAATCAAAATATATCGTACTCCTTGAATCCGAAATTTGGGGTACATTGTTATAATTCAAATTAATTTTCTAATCGGTGCACAAGAACATAATAATCCTCGGCTGCGAACTTGTTGTGGTAACTTCATATGTGTTTCGGAAGAAATATGCAAAAAACTATAGACAAACAGATCTAGTGGCTGTGGAAAATCTATTTCAATTTCTTCTTAGTTTGCAAGTATCGAGAATTCGTGTGCTCGCTTCGTTTTGGGGACTGGGTAATAATTATATACACAATTATTTTTGATGGTTGAATATGCAAATTCGGAATGTATTTCAAGCTTTGAGCCAGCTATGAAGCCCTGCGAGTGGGACTGAATTGCATATTACGCTAAGTCTACCGATCAAAACATCATGCTGGTCAGTGGATCGCAGAGTCAACACTAAAGTAAATAGCCTGACAGTAACGAAGAACTGCGAGCCTGAGTAAGTGCGAGCGCTTGCAGCGGATCTCAGGGATGATTGCAACCCAAAAGACGCATGGCGTGATTATGATTCATGCCGAATGAAATCAGCAATTTCGAAAGTAAGGAGGAAATGCTTTGGACACGTTGACGACAGGTACTGATGATTGCGTGTTCGCAAACCGCCATGCAACGAGGAATTCACGCAGTCGCGGCATCAAAAAATATGATACATTATTTCTGCAGTTGCTCCCATCTTGAAAATTGTTTCCTTCCATCCGTCGGACCCAGCGGGTGGTAAGGTCAAAGCTTGGCCATAACATGCAGCTCACAAATGATCTGCCCCTGGGCAGCCTCCATGTATATCGGCAGGTGCTGTCCTAAGGGGCAAGTGTCCAAAACAATGGCCTTGCAGTTGGACCGCTATCGTGTCCACCAAGTTACTGTGAATTCCACAAGAGATGAGCGCTTCAAACGTAATTGTCGTCGGCTTGCAAACCTCGGAAACCGCAAAGCATGAAAGACACTTTGTCTTGCATCTCAAGCAGCATCGCCGCGATGCACACCACAAAAATGCACTGCGAACCAAAGCGACGGCTAGCTTCATCTCTCCAAGAAGAGACAGCGCAGTTTGCCAGCTCTGATGGTGTCTGAGTGAAGTCAATAACGAGTTGTACGTCAAAAGATCCTTGGAGCGGCGACGTAGCTGTTGCGAGTCTAAAGCAAAGCGCGATTTAAGGTCGGAACTGGCCAAACTTGATCTTGAACCATCAAGTGCCAAAGCAAGACTGTTGTTTGCCAGTGAAAGCAAACACTCAGAGAAGTGTTGAACGTCACGAGGTCCTGAGCAGCGCTAGTTCAGCAAGACATATTAGCCATGTACTGTGGGAAAGCATGGCCAAAGCATGCAGCTAAGTCTCTGGTTGGATGACATGCTGGCGCATGTCGTGGAACAGTGCGCAAAGGGTCTTCCAACTTCGCGAATCTCCAAGTGCGGCAAGTGCTGCATTGTAGGTTACCACCTTCGCAGATTACACAACATGACACTGGATGTCAGCAGGTACTTGGAACTTGACGACAAGCGACATCTGGAGAGAGTCGAAGCAACTCCATGCTCCAAAGAAGATGCAAAGCTTCTTTCCAGTGAAACTGTCTTCCACTCGCTGCAATCGCCTCGAGATTGAGTTTTCCCATGTGGCCGAAGGTCAAAGAAATCATGTACTCTTAGCATCTTGAAGAGAGGGGGATGGTACTGGGGAGTTTTGGGGAATTCTGGATTACTTGCATTACTTGCATCCCTTGGACCCCGCTCCATAAGGATCCCACAATGCACAGAGCCCGATCTTGAAGACAAACCCTCCGATCGCCGCGTCTGACTGTAAACAGCAGGCAATATCGTCCGATTCCGGAATCTGAACTGCAAACATCCCAGTGCTAGACTGCTAGACCTTAAGCCATGCAAAGGAACCCCCAATTCTGAGCATAGGCAAACCAAGGGACTGCATTGTAGCTCACAGTGTTGATCAAAATACTCCGTGCTGACATGGCCTTGACTGCCAGTCTTGTCAAATCGCGGTTCTCATGAAAGCTGTGGACTGAGTGATGAGCGTGCAAACAAGCAAGTGCTTCTTGCCAGCGACCGCCACGCTCACATGCAGTGATGCAAGCATTGTAGGATATCGTGTCCTCGGTCCGGGGTGGCTGGGAATACTGGACATGAATATGAGCAAACATGACCTGCCATGCCACAAAGTCGCACATCTGACAGATCGGCTGTCCATAACATGGAGCAAGTGCAAAGACATTTGCCAGTGTGTGCCTCAGATTGAACAGCATCAAACGAGGCAAACGGACGCCCTGCAATACTGACCTGCCTTTCTTGGCGAGGCACGGCTGCATGCACTGATGGTCGCATTGTATGCAATCAGATCGGGCAAGATTTCCGAAGCATTCCTGTGCAGAAGCTCTTGTGGGTGACACCGGTCAAGCGCGACGATTGCATCCAAGAGTCATGACATCTAGCATCAGAAGAGCTTGCTCCCACTGGCCGCTCTTCTCACAAGAGCTCACCACCGCGTTGCAAACGCACGCATTCGGCTGCGTTAGAGAATGCCTCGCTCAGTGCGACACTGCAGCAAGCAGAATTCGCAAATCGGAGTGATGCATTGCTCAGAGAAGCCGTAAGAGCCATGCCTCATGCTCTTGAGCAGTGCAATGGCTGTTCTCCACTGCGCAGCCCTTTCACCTCAACCGAACATTCGTTCTTCATGCAGAGAAGCAAGGCCGGTCTGAGCACATCCAAAACCTCGGGGATCAAAGGGGGAACATGAGGTGCGGCTGTCTCTCAAGCGGTGGCTGCAGCGCCCCAGGTGATGACATCCTCAAGTCCACCAAGGTTTTGGGTTTGCATGGCAAACGGGATGGCTGGCGCTCTCTGCGTTGCAACCACGCCACTGGCTCCAAACGAATGTGCTGGAGAGAGCCTTGGCTTCGGAGGGCTTTCGGAGTCCGACTCTTGAGCGCTGGGACATTGTTAAAAAAGTGGCATGGTTCGAATGATTGCTTGGTGCAGATGAGGGAAGATGCATTTCAACAGGCTGTGTCTGTTCAGCAGAAGGCTGCCATCACGAAAAGATTTCTTGAACACGGAGGGTTGTTGTGCGGCAGTTGTTCAGCATCAACGGGGCGAACTTGAATAATTGCCATCCAAACACCGAAAAGCCTGTACCGGTACCGTGTGGAGGGGATGAAGTTTGAAGGCTGTTTCGGTCAAGGCGAGTGCCCGCCCACAGCAGACGCTGCACAGTCCAACAGTCGGCCCATGGAGAAAGCCTTCGATGCTGGAACGACCTCTGCTTGATGATGCAAAACCGGGTTGACTGCACAAGGGGACAGGTGAAAAGCCGTTGACTCGAAAGGAGAATTGTTTCCGAAGGCCTGTGGTCGAAACAACTTTTGTGGATCATGAAACTGGCTGCGGCCTAAAGTGCGTGAAGATGGAAGATGAATTTGTCGAGCTGGGAACAAGGACTGAAAGCCAGATCCAACTGTGTGGCTGGATTTCACAACAAGAGCAAAACAGAATCTGAAGTTGTAAGGCAACCACACAGGCAGTCACACATGCAAAAGCACGGACCACCGTGAGCCCAAAGTCCGCTGCATGAAAGCCAAAGACAAGCAGAAGCGCCGGAAGCACAGACGCAGAGGACAAAACACCACAGAATGAAGCAAAATTGAGGAAAAAACGCGGATCCGAAGACAAAGAGCAGCTCAGGAGAGCATCCGTGGCCTCTCCCCTCCCTGCGTAGTTCGGACACTTTCGGGCGGTCAGTCCACACTGCCTTTTGTGCGTCACTTCTCTTAGTTCTTTTTCTTCAGCCCTCACAGAAGAGCCCAAGGCAGATTTTGCTTCTCTGATGTGGAAACATCAGCTGCTCAGCTACGCCCTTGCCCCATCTGTGCTAGACTCTTTCCGCCAGGCTCCTTTCGCCAGGCAACTGATCAGGGAGAATGCCTGTTCCCACTCACCTGCTTTGGCAGCTGCGCTGATGGCGCTGTTGAGAAGTGCGACATCGGGCTGAAGTTGCCGGTCCTGCCACCGCAATCAAAGCGGATAGCCCGCGTCGTTTGGGCTCTGTATTACTGCAGGTCTTCACATGCCTCCAGATCAGACAAATAGTGCATCGCCAAATGCCACTGAGTACTTGCTTCGCATGCTTTGATAATGGCACCTGCCCCAACAGACACGCAAGATCACGCAAGCAACCGGGGATCCCAAGACATGCAAAGAGCAAAGGTATCAAAGGCGAGGTGCTGAGGACAAAGTTGTCAGTGGAGACCTGCTTCGGTGCAAGAAGCAGCGCAATGCCAAACGGAGCATGGAAGGATGCTAACACTAGAATCAAGCTTGAAGCTGCAAAGGGCCTGCATGTCCTTCAAACAAGCGAAAACCGACTGCCAAAGCTCAGCTCCCGAAAGCGAAGACAAAGTCGTACTGAAGGTAAAATGGTCAGCTTCAGCACGGGCCACATGCCTCAAACAAAAACACATCGTGTTGACTCTCTTTACATACATTGTAGGCCGTTTTCAGCAGAGCTTCATTGACTGAACCAGGTCGAGGACGTTGCACCAGAGCTTCACCTTCCTGGAGCCGGGTAAACGATCTTCGTGAAGGCATTGGAGCATGTGTGACACAGAAAATCGGGACACCGAGGCATAGATTAGTCTTGGGAGCCCTGTTGAGTACTCCAGGCTGTTGAACACTTCGGAAACTTGTGACTTTGAAGTTCAGAAGCACCGGAAAACCCAAGCCGTGAGGCTTCTGCCCAGATTCTCAAAAGCACTCGCAGCAGCGTTGTAACCAATGCTGTCTTCCATGAAGTCCTGTTGGCAGTGGAGTCCAGTATCATGCGCTTGAAAACGCGAAGTCAGTTTCGAAGCTTAAAGCTCTGGGCCTCATTGATACGAAGTATACTCAATGCAAAGCTCCACTGCTTCGCCCGAGCACAGGCTGTGATCGCAGTGTTGAAGCTGATAGCCTCGCAATGCCGAAAACACACTCCTGCAGACCAGAACCGTCGCTTGCGCTGAGACACATCTCCGCTGACGCCCAAATTCTGGAAGCTCATCAGGCGACCCAATGCAGCTTGCCAATTGCCGGACCGCTCGTGGGCATTGACCACCTCCGCAGCACGTGTTGGACATGCCTTCGGTTTGTTGCGGTCGGCGTGCCGAAACATTCTTCAACAGGGCACGCTGTTCAAGGTCACCGCCGTGGGACGCACAGAGCTTGCACGCATTACGGAATAGAACTCCTCTGCGAGGACCCAATGATTGACCTTCGGGAAATCGCATGGCTCGGCAAAGCAGAACCCTTAAACAATCCAAAAACTGGCAGATCGCAACCTTGGAGCAGGAGTTGATGGCGATATTGAAAGTGATGACATCAGCTGCCTGAACTGTTTCACCATGCCTGTACATGCAATGTCTATCCCAGTGCATGCCTGGTAGCTGGGACATGCAGGCTTTGCAGTGAGCCGAGCAAATCCAGTGCTTCTTGCAGCTTCCGGTGTTGCGCAAGACTGCGGGCGACCTCAGACCCGGAAAGCCTCCCGATCAGCAAAATTCTCTGTGTCAAAGGTCGGCCTGCGCAGCTTCCCTGGGCGTCAAGGGCTCCTGCAAGAGTTGCGTGCCCACACCTGGCTCCCAAATTCGACTCGCCGCTGGGGCCGTCCTTTAGCGGAAGTGTGTCTGCAAGCCTGCCGGCAAAGCCCGCCATGAGCTTTCACCACCTGCGATGTCAAGCAGCATACGACACATCGCAACGGATCGCCTTCTTTGGGACGAACAGAAGCCTCGTAGCTGTCTCCGGCGTTTCCTCATGCCGCTGCCGCCCATATGCAGTTGGCTCACTGTTGTGCAAAGGCTCGCAGCCTCCTACCTACAGCAGCATGGCAACATTCCAGCACTCACCGCAAGGATGCTGCGTACTCTTCTGCTTCAAACTAACTACATTCCATCGCTCGATACACAGAGTGGAACGAGAAAGCGGAGCAACTTCGAGGTGTGCCAACAAGGACACGTGTTTTTTCGAAACTTGCTTCTGAGCATTCAACCTGTCGCGCGATCCTTTTGCTCTTGCGATTGCATTCTGCTGCAGGTGATCGGCTCTGACCTCGGGTTCTGAGTCGTGGTGCACCAGGTTTTGATACCTGCAGGCTGCCATCCTGTCACCGGGCGGCAGCTCCCAATTCTGCAAATCACCATGAATTACACCTGACTCGGATGCATCATTGTCCGATAAAGCATTTGAAGAAACAGCAGAGAGATGTTTCCGCGCTGCCAAGGAGCGATTCAGTGCAGCAGTAGAGCTTGGGTCTTTCCCAGCTGCTCCCGCAAGTGCAGAGATGAGGTCGGCAGGCAAATGATCCAACACCTCCTAGGTTGGCCCCGGCCCCATCACAGGGAGTGGTCATACGACCATGAGCAACACAGACAAAAAAGGGAATGCGATCCAAGCCGCGTGCTCGCCATTGACAAGGTCGTGAAAAAACAAGGAATGTCGATGCAAAAAGATAGAGTCGCAGACGTGAAAATCCAATTCCTGTGTTTGCAAAGCCTGGAACAGTCTCAACGTCGCTCATGCAAGGCAGATGCCGCAAAGCAACAGCGCGCAACCCAGATCTTGACCTGTCAAGGTACGGTGTACTTCTCGTCCCGAACCACTGCGTGTCCCATGAAGGAGCAGTGGCTGCGAATTTGATGACGCCGGCCGGTTGCAATCCGCACCTCGATATACGGCTTTTGCAGAGCCATTCAGTGTGAGTCAAGACGAAAGGGCGCAGGAGTTCCAGAGTTTCGCTAGGTCGATGATCTTGCAATAAAGCTGCCACCGTCAATGTTGCAGTGCCAAGCTGGAGGAGAATGTGAGCCAGCGCCTTTCCCAAACTAAGCGGGGACCCTGGAGTTCCAGCAACACGCGAGCCTTGAATTCTGTGCGTGCAGGTTTTCCGACACTGCCGGAGCGAGTTGGCCCATCTCCTCAACTCAAGTGCTGTCAACTTCTCAGCACAAACCTATGTGTACACCTGAACTACTTTGGCTAGTTCGCTGGAGCATCTAAACTAGTTTACCAAGTCCTGTCAAGGTGGAGGGTAGTGCAGTGCGTGGAACTTTCACGGCAGGGAGCCCATGGCAGTCCTTGCCATGTCACGAGGGCATTCACCCTGCGCTGTGTTTGCGCGAACCAGCCGTGGCCTCATATCAGCAAGGCAGGTGAGCACCTGGTTCACAAATCCTCTTCTCATCCAGCAGAGCTGAGACGACGACACAAGACACAGTAGTCACGTCGAATCTCCTGAGCTGAAGCTTTGAGGCATTCTTGCCGATTAGGCCCTGAGCTGCTTTGAGCTTATGTGACAGCATATTAGCATTACCTTTCTCGGGTTTGGCTTGCCCGCGGGGCTGCTTTATGTTACCCCTGGGAACTGCAAATTGGCAAAGCAACAGCTTCGTTTGCACGTCAGTGCGACGAGACTGTATGCCGGTAAGTCCCAACAAGCTTAGCTAGACGGCGATACAAGGCCAAGGTCAGTGGCCCATTAGAGAAGTGAAGCCCGCGCTCTGTTTCCATTCCTGCGGATGGCCCCAGAGAATCATGTTTCGGGAGGACCACTCGCGCGGGAAGGTGTAAACACGCACGCTCCAGGATGGTGGCAGTTCCGGTGTCGAGGGGACGGGAGGGTCCAACTGACGCAGTCGCATTCCGTTAATGCCAAAGGCTGCCAGCTGAGAGACGTCACGAGGTAAGCCGTTGCTTTCCGCGAGTCGTTGCAGAATCTCCTCTTGAGGTGCAAGTGCTCTCGAACGCAAATGGGGCTGTGATGCATAGCAGCAAGGGCAGATGCAGAAGGGCAGTCGGAGCTTGGCACAGGCTTCCAAAGCAACATCGGTGAGGCCACCACACGCATGTAAAGCCATTACAATGGGACGCCGTTCCTGGGCCTCCAATGCAGGGGCCAGTGATTCTGCATTCGAAATATGGAAGTCCACATCCAAGTTGAGTTCACCTGCACGATGCTGGCCTTGCTGTGCTGAGGGAGCGAAAGATTCGATCACCGAAACTTTCGCGCCTGGCACACGAGCCGCCACAGCCATGGCCAGGTCACCACGGCCTCCGCCGACGTCCACGATGTCCACGACGTCTACAGGGTCGGCCTGGCTGTCAGCGCCGCTGCGAAGTTGGCCAAGCTCCGAAACAAGTCTGGTCATCACAGACACCTGCGGTCGTTTCTTGCGCTTCGAAAATATCTCCAGATGCGGGTGCGCTCCACCAAGATTTGCAACAGGATCCGCGGGGCCCAACACGGCACCTGCGGTATCTGAAACGTCTGGGCGCAACGGCATGGCATACCTGCGCAGCATCTCTGCCCAGCCTCTAAACTCTTCCAGCGCACGGTGCTCCTTTGCGGTCATGCTCCGTCGTCGGTTCCTTGCACGATGATCCCGCCCTAAGCGAAGAAAGCGTGCACGTCGCGAGCAGAATCTCCGTCGACGAGGCTCATCCCACAAAAGCACGTTCTCCAACTCAACCTCTGACATTTGCAACCAGCAGCAAAGGTCCTTTCGTTGCACAGCCCCTACCAAGGCGAAACTAAGGAGCGATGCCAGCAAGGCAGGAGAGGCAGACGTCAAGCCTTCAGCCGTAAAGCTCTTTGCGAAAAGTGATGCCTGGCCCCGACGTGTCCTTCCTGCGACCCCGCAGAAACATAAGAGAATTCCCGGCCTCAGAAGCCGTATGTTTCCTACTTCGGCTTCAAGCGGCACCACGACCTGAAGTAGCTCCTGGTCGCCGCTCACCAGGTTTCCTTTCGCTGTCTTGCCGACATCTAGGAAAGCTGTCCGTCGATGCCGGCGCACGGACCGCACCTCTGCCAGGCCTCGCAGCTCTTGCCCACGTTCACCGGCTGCCAGCGACGCACAAGCATCCGAGACCGCCGAGTAGAACTCCCAAGCCCAACACGCGACGGCTTCGGAGCGCTTCCACGGAACCTGCGTCTGAGGCCGTGCAAACGGCACAGCGGGACAAGGCCTTGAAGCGAAAGCCACTCCCGAGCGCTGTCTGCTTGGGCCCAGCAACATCCGCAAGGCGACCGCTCCTTTCGAGCCCGTGGCTACGCGAGTAGGCTAGGAGTTCATCGCCGTCCTTTTGTACGACTGGGAGACTTTCTCGTGCTTACGGAGGTTGCAACTTAGGTCCAGGAGATGTTCAGCTGAGTGTCTCCGGCTCTCAACTGCACCTGTCTGAAGCGAGAAGCTTTGTCACAAAGACTCAAAGCAAGCTCACTCAGCGACTAAGTGGCGATCCAACTCAACTTTAAGCTGAGCACCTGCAAGTCGTAGTATGCTCGAAAGCTCTTCGCAAAGAGAATCAACCCAGAGCACGGAACGTCCACGCGGTGCAGGAACCCATGGTCATGCTGCGCACCTCAGATGTGACAGGGCTAACTACAGGTGCCAAGGTCTGTTCCAGTGCAGTGGGGAGGCTCTGCAGAATGGGCCATGAGCCCTTCCAGTTCACAAAGTGTCGAAGTTGCCGACCAACGTTCCCGTCGCAAACTTCCCAGCCCACTGGCCTCAGCTTCCGCTCGTTTCCCCAAACCAGGTTGCTCCGATGCAGCCAAGAAGCTTAAAAAGGACTAGTCCTCAGCTATGGTTCTTCAAGACTGTGAGGGGCTCAGTCTTTCTTTGAGGTTCGCTTTGAAGACCACGAAAGGTGCCCGCATTCGACCAAGTGCTTCATCGCCGAGGCTCGGTCACAGAGCTCCAGCCGGACGGAAGGCCCAGTGAAAGCTTGGCTGGAGTGCAGCGGAGCGGGGCTGTTGCGAAACCTGTCGCTTCGGAATGCAGGCAACTGTACTTGGAGCTAGTCTTTCACTCACTGTCTGCATGAAAAACCCTCCTCGAAGGACGCATGCCGGTGTCTAAAGGCGCCTCTTGTCCAAGCTGGCACCAAGTGCCCGGAAGCAGCGGCCAAGTGCTCTGCGCAACGGTGGATCCACGGCGCCTGAGAAGCGGGCATTTTCCAGAGTTGGGCGGCAGGGCGACAGCGGCTTCAGGGCTTGCGGCAGCCGTTTGGAGCTTTCGGTCTTTCGATTGTGTTGTAGGATGGAGGCTTGAACAGCAAGACAGTGCCAGTCTGTGGTGCTAATACGTGCATCGACTGCTAATCGGCACCTTGAAACAAACGAGCAAATGTCTGCTGATGACAAAACTGCGTCGTGTGACTGTAAATGCAAGTAACATTTGAGGCCCGATTTCATGAGTGCATGCAGACGAATACAGCTGTGAGGTGATGGACCTTGCATAAGCAGGTGCGTTCGCCATGCACAGAAACGTGTGCATTCCTTGCCGCCGTCGAAGTACTTGTATGGCAAATGTACATCTATGCGTATGTGTCTACATATATATATACATGCAAATACACACATACACCTGTATGGATGCATGTATGTGTGTATGTGTATGCATGTACGTACAAAATACAAAAGTTTCTATGTATGTATGTACGTACGTATGTATATATATATATGTATACATACGAACTGTGGATGTTTCTGTATACATGTATGTGCATGTACGTACGTGTACACACCGTGCAGACACAATCATGCCTATCTAGCTTTAGCTATTCGTCTACCTGTCAATGAGCGTGTTTACTCTGGATGACGTAAAAACCAGATACAAAAGGGGATTGGGGATAAGTGCAAGCAAACGGGAAAAACTCGTGTTTTGACTTCACATAGACAAGAGGCCAGCAAAACTGCAGGACCAAAGGACATTCAGGAGGTCGTCCTCAAGCCATTCCACAGTTTGCCCGAAGCTCTGTCGAGGCAGAAAGCTCTGACCCCAGTGCCTCTAATGCTTTTCGCCGAAGAGGTGCTGCAACCTGACTCCAGCGCACCATCTTCAAACCTCGGGGCAGCTCTGCCGAACAGCTCTGCCGGCCATTCCCAACGCAAGCTTCTACACTGCGCAAAAACCTCAGGCTGTAAATCGTGACAACTCAGTTCTCATCTCAATGAACAGCTGTCAGGAAACCACGCCCCCCCGGAACGACTAGGGATGACCATTTCTTGTCGCAGGCACGTGCCCGAACTTCTCGTTGCAGCTGCAAGAAGACCTCCGAACATGCTGAGCTGCTCCCGGACTGCAGTGTCAAAAGACTCAATTTCTGCATTCTGCCCCTGCATCCGACCTGCAGCCTTGTGCCAGCGGTTTGCCGGACACTTGACGCTTGCTGTGGAGCCTCTGCATCCGGGGAAGCTGCAAGGCCGAAGGCAAGATGGCCAAGCTCCTGGGAGGCCCCCGGGACAACCCCTCCTACTACCGGCAGTGAGCAGGCCGGTGGCCAGCAACGAAACGCCGGGTGACAGCTTTCCTACAAACACGACGACAGTCTTGCCGAAACGAGACAATTCTGCTCAGCGTTCTGCTGATGCCAGCAAACAAGAATTGAACAGGAAGAGGACTTATATACGGGTCAGGGTAACCAGAGAGAGCGAGTAGAGTCCACACAGCCAAATGCTCGGAAAGACTCGCATACAGCCAGCAAGGCATATAAATAGGAACTCCAAAGATGGAATATCGGAAAGGGATGATTAAACGCAGAAGAAGAACACCTGCAGAAGGGCATTGGAACAAACAACCAAACCTTGGAGAGGATGAGAAGGGATGTCGCAACAATTGACAGAAACAACGGACTCAGGGAACTGCTGCTCGATCTTTGCCGCTCTCGTGAGGCATATCATAGATCATCTCAACAACCTGGAAGGCCCTCAAAAACTCACGCGGTTGAACCTGCGTGGTGAAGCGATGCAGCGAGGAAGCTTGTCGGGAGCACGCGGCTCGGAATTGTGGGCTTGCAACACCTCGCAGTCACAAGGTTCAGATGCTCTTGCACCGAGATCTCCCCCTGTTGCCAGACATTATGGGCTTGAGGATTTGAAGTTTAGTGTCTCAGGGTTGGGGCTCAGAACTCTCAAGCCATAAGGGCTTGCATGTTGCGACATTGCGAGTGGAACTTTTTGATGTTCATTGACCTCTGCTTGACAGTCCGCGCTTCTTTCAGAACCATGACTGTCTGAATCTTTTGGCTTCTTGTAGAGATGTACATGATTTAGAGTTTAAGGGTTGGGGGGCGAGTGCGTACGTAAGCAGATTGTAGCCGGGGTCAATTGTGCCGTAATTGGGATTCCTCTATTTAAAGCACGCGGGGAATTCTTTCAACCTTTCTCAGCCTGAGGACTCTGTCACCGTGCAACACTGACAGACAAACAGGAACAGCCGAATGGACGAATGGCAATGCTCATCATCACAATAGCCACCATGATCATCATCAGAAGATTCCCTCTCATCCTCATGACAGCAACACGAACTCGGCTCTAGGTGTCCGAGGCACCGAGTGTGGCCAGCGACCAGGACACCCTGAGCTTCCGGATCGATTTTAGCCGCTTCTGCACGCGGCCGGGCTCTGCAGATCTAAGTGACAGGCATCGCGAACTCCGCCGGAGAGACAGTTCCCTGAGCATTGGATTTTCACTGGTAGGACCTGGACTTCCCCTTGATGCCCTTGCCCTTGACGGGGAGACGGAGTCCACATTCCGGGAGCCTCGAGCGCCCGAATGGCAGCCACCGCGGCGCAGGCGCGGAGCTCAGCCTGGCAAAACTGGGGTCGCTGAGGGCTCTGCCCTTGAAGGACATCTTGGCTCAAGTTGGATCCGTGAAGGACACTAAAAGAATGCTGTGGAGCCTCCGGAAGCTGCAGCTTGGCCAGGGTCCACAGCCAAGGGAAGCCAGGGTCCGTGATTTCTCCGTGCATTTGGCGCATCAAAGCCGCACCTTCCAGAACACCAAAAAGCACTTCGGACTCCGCTTTTTGGCGGTCCCGGCCTGCCGTCGTGGCAGCTGAAGCCTGGCAGGCTGCGATGAGGGCCTTGTAGGACTCCGCAGAAACCTGCAAAAGAAAGCAGCGTTTGGCTGAAGGGGCGGCGAGGCCGAAACTTCACCGGCTGGGCCCCCAGGCATTCTGGTCGAGCTGAGCCATGCCAAGCGCCTGCTGCCAGTGCCCCGTCCTCTCGCAGGAGCCTCAGAGCTGAACCATCCGCGAGCCGCCAAGACAGAGAGCTGCACTCAGCTCCTGGCGGGCGAGGCTGCGGCATGTCACCGAGCTGGCCGGTATCCTGGCTGAGAGTGACACCACGAGTGACGCCAGCGACCCTCTGCTGGTCTCTGGAGCAGCTTCTTTTGTCGAGCTGGTGCACACAACTTCGCTGTCTATCACTTGCAGGTGGACACGGAAGCTGCACAAAAAGGAGCTTCCACTTGTTCGCAGGGAGATTCGCACGACTCGGCGGTGCAGAAGCTGATGACAAAGGGCTTCCTGGAGCTCAGTGACAGGGCATCAGGAGACTTGACATGCCGGAAGGTTCACAGGCAACGGGTTTCCTACGCTTTGCGTGCACGGCTCGAGTCGAGGACCGTGTCGAAGGAGCCAATCTCCTTCTTGCATGCGCAGCAGTCCATCGTCTTCTGCTCGACCACACGGGCTTGCTCCGAAGAGTGCAGCGCCTGCGAGGAGGGAGCAAGACAGCGGCTACATTGGGCTACATCGTGGCACGGAAGAAGGGAGGTCCAAGTGAGGGCAGCACCAGGGGCGCCATGACCACCAGCTGGTGTGCCAGTGCATTTTGATTCCACTGCCTTTGTTCAGGCTGCTTGCTCTTGTCTAGGTTCTTCTGGTACTCGGCGAGCCATTTTGAAGAGCTGTCGAAGTACCACCCTCTATTTTGGTTGTTGTACTCCACCAATGCTTTGAACTTCTTTTCCTCCTGCTTCTGATGGACAGTGATGTCCTACACAGGGAGAGGGATCTTCAAGCACCGCACAGTCCGAGAGTGAGTTTGACCCAGGCCTGGCCGAGGAGCTTCTTCTCGGCGACTTCCGTCAGCTTCTGGAAGCACTGATTGTGGCGCTGGGCCTGACAACTCTCCACGCACTGGCTCCCGAGCTTCTCGAGCTGTCGAAGCAGCCGTCCTAAGGACGGGCAAAGGGCACCAAAGGCACTCGGCACTCGGACCCCCTGACGTCCCGGAATGCAACAAAGGCTCTCAACCGGCCTGCCTCATTGTGGAGGTCAGCCTCACCCCACCAGACAGCTCTTTGCTGTTTGGTGACGGCTTGTGGCCAGGGGTCTAACTCATCGCAGTCCTGACACCACAGACACTAAATTGGCCGTCCGGAACGGCAGCTGCAACACAAACATGGTGTG
This sequence comes from Symbiodinium necroappetens, assembly GCA_905231915.1. Taxonomy (NCBI): domain Eukaryota; class Dinophyceae; order Suessiales; family Symbiodiniaceae; genus Symbiodinium; species Symbiodinium necroappetens. The sequence continues at coordinate 18,811 of CAJNJA010098386.1, forward strand.
AGTGTTCACACGCACTCACACCCAAGGACTGCAACAATTATTTAGCAGCGACACACCAACTGGCACTTGTGCAAAACAGCCAGAAGCAACACTGCTTGACCCTGACTGCGCATGCAAGGGTCCCAAATCCGCGTGCAGCAGGATCTGGTGGCACCGCAGTACGTGGCGTTCTCATTTTTGGCCTCACGAAGCAAGCCTACTGTTGCTGTAGGCATTGCATACC
>CAJNJA010098408.1:0-11305 GCA_905231915.1 Symbiodinium necroappetens
AAAGACAAAAAACAAATTACCAGCCGAGCAGCGCCTGTTGCGCCCTCGTCGGATTCAGTCAGTTAGGGTTTAGGGGTTTAGGGTTTGGGGTTTAGGGTTTGGGGTTTAGGGTTTGGGGTTTAGGTGGCTTCAGGGCTCCAGGGTTGCGGACGGTTTCTCATGGCATCGACACTCAATCTCTAACCCTGTAACAGTGCACTGTTACAACGACCCACTTAGACGTTTAGACAAGGATGAAGCCCAAAAACCCTTAAAATTCCAACAACCCCTAAGCCCTAGAGAGCCCCGAAGATCCTAAACCCCAGACTAGACCCTAAACTCTAAACCCCTAAAACCCCTAAACCCTACACGGTTTAGGGTTTAGGGTTTAGGGCCCACTCTCAAACCCTAAACCCCTAAACCCTAAACCCTAGCCCGAAACCCCTACAGATCCCAAGCCCAGGAGCTCCTTCTGCCTAAAAGTCTTCAGAAGTCCTCAAACTTCGGCCCATAAAACCCCCAAAACCGAGTACTACGAACCGAATCCCTAAACCCTAAAGCCTAAGCCCACCCCGCTGCACACCTTATAAGAGCCCTAAACTGAAAAAGGAAGCCGGAGGTTGAGAGGTTCGCGGGCTTGGGCGGTTTGGAAGAACGTATACATCGCAACTTTCGCCCAAGGGTTCAGGCTTACGGGACTCATCTCTGTATGAAAACGCGCCCCAGTTGGCCATTGTCCAGTTTAAGCGAGAACCCTCACAACACACATGACATAAACAAACGCCGATAGAATAAGGAACCATATCGCCAACCCTGTTAACATACTGACATAGTGGCCTTCATGGTCAGAATAGGGTTTTGGGATATGTTCTGGCATGGCTCAACAACTCACCACTCGGTCCTCTATGTAACCAAGTCTGCCAGAACTGAATCTCTACAGCCTACCGTAAGTCTACACTTCCCTGTTGGAGCTCTGCATGATGGCGCTTCCCCCTGGCTTTCTTGTACGTGCCTTCTTCGGGTTTAGGGCTTAGGGTGTAGGGTAAGAGCAGGATTGCCCCTACAAGAGGAGTAGCCCGACAAACACCTCAATTTGGAACAAAGCCGGACATGGCCGGATGATGCCCCAACAAAAACTTACATGCATTTTCGGTGAAAGCTTTTATTGAGAACTCGAAAACGGGCGAGGACGAGCATAAACATCCCCAAAACATGTACACACCCATTTGTAGCCTTCTCGTAACACTGTAACCAGAAACGAAAGCCCCAGCCAGACCCCGAACTCTGAGACCGACACCCCACCCACACCCTAAACCCCTCATACTATTGATGATATAAACCCTGCATTACCTTAAGGACCCTAAACTATGCCGAATTATGGTATATTATATATTTATCATGGGTAATGCAGGATTTATATCATCAACCGTATGAGCACGAGACACCCCTGTGGCCTCAGCGAGGAGTGCGGGATTGTTGCAGCTAGCTGGCGCACCGAAGAGCGCCAACCCTGATAGGGCTAGACCCAGGAAGCCCAATACCCCTTAATTGAGGAATAAACCTTAATTTAAAGGGGCCTTAATATTATGATTTCAGGTATATTCCTTAATTAAAGGGGTATTGGGCTCTCTGGCTAGACTGCTTAAATTGAGCCTGAGGGTGTAAGATGTGGGCTTTGAAAATAAGACGAGGGTTTAGGGGGTATACTATCCGACTGTATTGGTTGGTGCCTGAAAAGCATTAATTTCCATCTATAATATATGTGTGTATGTATATATATATATATATATTTATTTATTTATTTATTTATCTATTTACTTAATTAATTATCTATATATATATATATATATCATAGAACTTGAACCTAAACAACGAAACCCTAAACCCGTAAAACCTAAACCCGGAACCCCTAAACCCTGAACCCCTAAACCCTGAACCCCTAAACACCTAAACCCTAAACCCCTAAACCCAGAACCCCTAAACACCTAAACCCTAATTAAACCCCTAAACCCAGAACCCCTAAACCGTAAACCCTTAACCCCTAAGCCCCTAAACCCTAAACTGCTCCCAAACTTCAGGGCTGATCCGTGCCGTCTGGACGGGCTTTAGCGTTCAGCCTCGTACACCGAGGGTCAATTTTGTAGGCATTAGGATTTAAAGTTTAGGGTTCTTAGTTTAGGGTTTGGGGCTTAGGGTCCATATATACTACCATTATGGAATTAGGTCACCAAAGACCATCCTTATTATGGTTTTGGGATCTGTTTTCCATCATATAGTAGTGAGCATGGACCCTCGTGGGTGCTCCAGGCCTCATATAGAAACCCTAAACCCTGAAAAAAAAAACAATATGTAGTCTTTTCCTTCAAGCCTTAGGTTCCCAATATACTTCCGGTATTCATCGCCCAAATGCCAAATTCTAATTATTAAGACCTTCGGGCAGGGATGGACGCCCCACAAAACCTTAAACTCTAAACCCTAAACCCTGTAAAAACCCTAAGCCCTGAACCGCTGGCGCCAAAAACCTTAAACCCTACCTGAACCGCAAATAACCTACTTCCCAGGGCTCCTTATTATGATTTCTTTACATCAGCCCTTAAAAAGGTAGGCTTTTAGAGTCCAGGCAAACCCCACGACCTTGGCAAGTCTGAACCGCAGACATTTCAATTTAATATAGGGACCATGATCATCAGAAAAAAAAGGTCTTGGGTATATAATATATGATAGTATACTTAAAATAAGAGCCCCCCCCCGAATGGTATTGATCATTATTTCGGTCCCAAAATAGGGGACCCTAATGTAGCACCTTAAATTGTAGGATCCTTATTTTAAGGACGCCAAGCAAAGGTACCCCTTATTTTCCGAAACTCCCATATCAGGGTGCCTTCTTTAGACCCTAAACCCTAAACCCTAAATCCCTAAACCCTCAACCCTAAACCCCTTTTTTTCCTGTATAACTCCCATGTTACCCCAAGTCTTCGAAGCGATGGCCTCGACTCAGGTCTTCAGGCCAGCTCCCCTTCCCATGGCTCTTCGACTTCGGCTTTAGGGTTCACGGTTTAGGGGTGTAGGGGTTAGGGTTTAGGGGCTTAGGGGTTTAGGGGTTTAGGGGTTTAGGGGTTTAGGGGTTTAGGGGTTTAGGGTTTAGGGTTTAGGGGTTTAGGGTTCCTCTTCCCATGGCTGTTGGACTAGCTTGGGGTTCAGGGCTCTCCGTTTTGTGGCTTTTGGACAAACGATTGGAGGTTCAGGGTTGCCGTTCCCATGGATTTTGGAATGGATATGCTCGACAGCCCCCATATAATCCATTATGGTTACAGATGTTATATGACATATGTTATATATATATACATATTATATATATATATATATGCGACCATGTATATCATAGTAAATATAACATGAATACATATATATATGTATATATATATACATGCACATACATACATACACAATATGTAGTCCCTTTAACCCATGCCCCTACTCACTGCTAAGAACCAAGGAGATGACAAAGTCGGCGTGGCCGGAAAAGGGGGGTTTGAGCCTTCAAAGAATGCCGGCGGGGATCTAAAAGGGTACTATAAGGTTCTGAAATCTTCTTTTTTTTTAAGGGTACTATATAAGGTTCTATAACCGCGTCCCCTTTAAGGGTACTACAGGGGTTCCATAACAGGGTTCCTTCTAGTTTAGGGTTTAGGGTTTAGGGTTTGTTTTCAGGTTTGCCCTGTTGGGATTTCGGGCCTTCCAGGAGCTTCTTTGGGTTAACACAGGTGTTTTAATGCTCGGTTCAAGGCTCAGGGTTTGACTGCTTAGGGTTCCAGTATCGTAAGTATCTCATCGCATGCTATAGCGCACTTTGGTAGATTGTAGTCTGTTCTAGTATGCTATAGTATACAATATAGTAGCCTATAGTATACTGCCGTAGATCATCGTATGCTCGAGTATTGGGGGTGTGGGGTTCAGGGTTTGGTACTTTGGGGTTCGGTTTGCTGGTGCCCTGGAGGGCTTCTGTGGGGTTCCCTTGGGGCCCTGCTCCTCTAAAGAGACCTATACGGGTTACTCAAAAGGGATGTAGGGAGCTAGGGTCTAAGATTTTAGGCTGCAGGGCCCACCCGTTCGGATTTTAAGGTTTTAAAGTGTTCGGGATTCGGATGTAGTCTGCACCAATATAGATGCACCAACATCTATAGATGTCGGTTCGGCTGCCCAAGCTGCGTACGATTGCTCCACATTTGGAATGGGTAAACCGGAGAATATGGTATAGCTGCAATATAATGTTAATAACAGCAAGAATAATCGAATAATCGTAATAATCAGACGCCAAAATCGTGTACCTTCTTATTCAGCAGCATGCAAAACAACTCAAAGGGTCAAGGCCAGGTCAACAGGAAAGTCAAACCACAGTAGCACCACAACCTAGGTTTTAGGCTATAGTGCTTTAGGATTTGTAGTTTAGTGTTTAGGGTAAGCTGGAGGCTGTTGGCGCCCCTTACGCCCCCCACAGCGTAGGCTCTTGTTGAATTTCTCACGGTGACGCGGATGAAGTCTGCCCATGGCTTGGCCATGATCTTCCCAAGGAGTGCACACGCGCTAGGATTCCGGGATCCAGGAACCTTCGGGGAGCATTGCTGAAACATAAATGCCACATGTTGTCTTAAGAAGGTTGGCGACTTGTCCTGCAATATCTGTTCCTGGAGATCCTACAAGACACACCCAGCACTTCGAAGCCCAAAAAACCCACAAAACAAAACAGAACGAACTGCATTGGAGAGGAGAGGTAGGATACCCCCCCAAACCCCCAAACGCGATAAGGTCCAAGAGCCCCAAGTTGCAAAAGGCTTGCGGTGAGAGGTCCTTCAGCCTCAGGCTTTCTCGGGGGTAGGGTGTATAGGGGTTTAGGGCTTTAGGGTTTAGGGGTTTAGGGTTTAGGGTTTTAGGGCTTAGGGGCTTAGGGGTTTAGGGATTTAGGGTTTAGGGTTTCAGAAGCTTTTCTGCAAGGCCTTGAGGGGCCCGGGTATACCCGACTTTTAGGCACCCGAGCTACTCAGGTCTAGAGCAATCGCAGTCGTCGGCTAGCACCTACCGAAGAGACTATCTGTCTACACCATCTGTAAAAACTGCATATATATATATACACATACATACATGTGTGTGTGTGTGCATGCATACAAATACATACATACATACATACGTACATACATACATACATACATACATACATGCATGCATGCATACATACATACATATTATAGGCATACGTAATGATGATAATAATAATACCGACAAATAGATGAACATATATATATATGTACACACACATACTTTTGTTTGCCTGCGAATGTAGGACAAGTGAGCACCTTGGGTTAGAGTTCATGGTTATCTGTTTTGAACTACTCGATATTGGCCACACCCCAGACGCGCGTGCAGCTCTTGTAAAACTTCAGCCTTTCTCAGCAAGTCCACAGCGGTTCGTCTGAGTCACCATGTCTGAATAATGATGGTTTAGGGTGTAGTCAAGGCCCTAAACCCTATACCCTAAACCCTGAACCCTAAACCCTAGATCCCAACAAGGGTCACCCGAAGAAGCGCAGTCGAAGCCTTTGGCCCGACATTCATTCTCAGACGCACCGAAATACTAACTGTCTCAGATGTCAAGGCTGCACGCTGCTACCAGGCTCAGAGCTTTTGGGGTTTTGTGCTCAAGGCTTTAGGGTTTAGGGCTTAGGTTTTAGGGTTTAGGGCTTAGGGTTTGGGGTTTAGGGCTTGTGGGGTTTAGGGTTTAGTGCTTAGGGGTTGGGTTTGCCAAATTGGCATTACGGCTTAGCGTCGAGCTTTGGGCGTTGGGGTATCGAGTTTAGGCACAAAGAATCCGCAAATCCCTCAGCCTTGGTGCCACCAGGCCGGTGGTGGAGGCCTCCGGGTGCTCATGTTTATCCTGAAACCTTAAGACCTACCACTCTAAAGACCTTGACACAATATCCTAAACAGGGCTTCGTCCTGTTGTTTGCCTAGGATTTCCTACTTGAGGTATGTAGGGTTGGGTTTAGGCTACAGGGTGTGGGGGGTTAGGGAACAAACTTGAACACATTCCGCAACCCACCCCTGACTTTCACGTTTTACAGCTTCGGGCTCACGGAGTGCATCCTAAGCTCTGCCAACGATTGCTTAAGTCTGCGCTGCCAACATTCCTTTGTACAGGAGGATGTGCTGGTTTTGACATGTGCCGGAAACCCTGAACCCTAAACTCCTAAACCCTGAACCCTAAACTTTACTCCTAAACCCTAAACCCCTAAACCCTAAACCCTAAACCCCTAAACCCTAACCCCTAAACCCTAAACAATAGGTGATAGAAGAGAGCCAGTCTTGAGCTGGGCGCTCTCCCCGCTATGCCATGTGCATTTCTGCAGCCTTGACATCTCTGTGCACACTGGCCTACAAGTTGCTTTGAGCGAGGAAGTTGTGAGTCCCAACAGGGTTCCCGCCCAAAGTGTAGGGGATGGCTATAACATCTCAGTCGAGATGAAGCCGGGCTTTGCACATTCAACGCAAACACTTGAAGATGCTAGCTACAGCATCTTTAACCGAAGCGGCTCGATCCCTTAGAACGAGCTGCTAAGTGTGATCACCGCCAGTTCACACTCTGAAGCTTACATCTGAGGTTGAGGGACATCTTGGCGCATGTCTGCAGGGTCTGGAGCATGACAAGCTTACTGCCGAGCTGGAACAAGTCTTCGCTGCACTTTGGACAATCGACTATAGAGCTCTATATACGAGTTAGCAACATAACTTGAACGAGAGTTGATTAACTAAGGCGAGTAAGCTGCATCTAAAAGCTTAAACAACACCTGACCCCGGGTAACAACGAAAACATGCACATCCTTGTCATCGATTGTTCATTATTATAAGAAACCAGAATCAGGAAACTTCATCCTACTGTAGGCATCGTGGGGTTCCGGCGAACTTTATGATGGCATCGCCCGACTCTAAGATTAATCAGTATTCTTCGGCGTTGAACCAAGATCTACAGAATATCCAGCGTAATTAGCCATGACATGTTCTTTGGGAAAATGTATTCACAATAAAACAGCCCACAGACACATAGGGATGGGAAAGTAATAGGTCCGAAAAAAAACCTCCTGTTGTACATGGAGTACGAAGCATCGAAACGCTGACTCCGTACTCTCAAGCTGACCTTGAGCTTCAGACACCCGCAACAGTTCTTGAAAGGTCCTCTGAGAGAAGAACCATTGGGAATAAACTTCCAGACCAAGGAATTCGAGCTTCAATTGCCAAGTGACGTGAACAACTACTGTTCCCCGCTGAAGCTGCGACATCCCGGTTTCATAAAGGAAGCTCGCATGTGCCTGGGGCCTCATAGTATGTAAATGTATATAAGATTCAAACCGTCAGTTAAAGCGGTCGGCTTTGGCCCCGCAGTGCCAAGTAGTTTGAGACACTGAGAGTACCACGCCCTGGCGGATGAACACCATGCCATGCAGGAGGCGGGCTCAGAAAATCGCCAAAGACTTGGCACGTCTGAGACTGAGCGATCTTGTGCCGAACTTTGAACTTAACCTTCGCGGGAGGCTCAGGGCTGGGAGGACTCTAGGTGTCCCACTAGTCGTCAACGTGGCTCCTTTTTCTTGGAGAATTACATTAGGAAGTGCAGCAATTTCGGGGCTTTTGTATCCAGGGTTGAGCTGGCGAGGTGAAGCAGCTTCCACTCCCAGTTCATCGGGTGGATAGCAAACTCCGAGAGCTCTACGGAGTAAAGTGTGAAGCAGGTAGCCGAAAAGAGAGAGCGCTGCGAACTTCATGTTCGAGCTGCATACTGCAACGCTATTGCTACAGTAAAGAAGGAGTTGCCGAAGACATTACAGCACCGCCCACGCCACACCTCCATGACAGGTTGGTTGAGGAACCAGCAGTGGTAGCACGCATCATGAATCATGAAGCACATAACAACCAGAAGCAGATGTGGCTCCGTTAATTGCTACCAGAATGCGTAGAAGAACCGTAAAACAACTGTCACCAAAAGAGCTTGGAGGGTGAATATTGTAAAGCTCTACTCTGCAGTCATGTAGGGATTATAAGGGATACTGTTTTGTCTTGAAAAATAGATCCTGAGCTGGGACGAATGGCAAGCAGGAGCCAGGAGCGGCTGTATTTTACCATGTCACATACATCAAACATATATGGGGGCACGGCCCTCGATGGCGCTGAAGTATTTCTGCAGAACCCCATCCAACAGTTTGGGGAAGACTCGTTGAAGGCGTGATCTGACCGACGGAGCCCTTCTGCCTGTCCGTATGTGTATCTGCATATGTATGTATGTATGTACGTATGTATGTATGTATGTATGCAAAGATATGCATGCATGTATGAACTGGGCTGCACATAAGCATGAATGTGGTGATGACTATGGTGATGCTGATGATGATGGTGAAGATGACGATGGAGATGATCATGATGATGTTTATCATGAATATAATACGATGATGGTGATGATGATGATGATGACGATGATGATAACGATAACGACGAGGAGTAAGAAGATGAGGAGGAGGAGGAGGAGGAGGAGGAGGGTGATGATGATGATGGTGGTGGTGATGTCGCCTCGGCGTACCGTTCCCCTGCCCCATGGGCACAGGTGCCGTGCCACTGAAAGTGGTTTAACTAAACACCCAGCCTCAACCCTACACTCAAGCAGGCAATTGGGCCAGGGCCTCGTGTCGGACTCTTTGGACGCATTTCGGTTGCCGGTCGGCGGGGTCGGCGGTGCATCCTGAAGCGGTTGGGGGGTTAGGGCGGTTCGGGTGGTCTTTTTGCAGCACGTTCTGGCATTGGGTTCGGCAGTCTTGCATGGTCTCTAACTTGTAGGATGGGGCGCAAGCTGTTGACTCAGTCAGCTTTAGCCTCCTCTAGTCTAAATAAAGCCGATTGCATGAGGATTTCTGGACAAGCGCCCCTAAACCCTAAACCGTAAAGTAGGGGCTTGGAACAAATACAGCGTTTATTGTACCTGCGGCCCGGCCTCATGTTTCGGGTTTAAGGTTTGTTCGACTGGCATGACACACAATGCCTAATGTAGGGGCCTTAATAATTAGAATAGGGTTTTGGGGGTTCCTTAGTATAATTATAGTAGAATATACCCAAAACCCTAGTCTAGTCTAATTATTAAGGCCCCTATATTAATCCAGCACTCACCTATAGTCCTCAAAACCGCACGTGAACCACGCACCATGCGCCTGAATGAGATGCCACTAGCCGCGACAAGGTCGACATAATATGCACCGCTACTGCCAAGCCCGACAAAGGCGCTCCATATCTTCGCAATTATTGCCCTTGAAGAACAAGTTGCCTTTACCCGAACATCCCCAAACCACCCGAATACAGTCAACCCCCGCCAATGCAAGCGCGAAGCAGTAGAACTGCAATTCCTGAACCTTACATACCCATTTTGCAGCCCTACTAAAGTCCGACAGCTTAAACCCTCAAACTTGGAGGAAGCCTTGTCGGAACCGTAACAGGAACCCGTCAAATCAAAGGAACCCTTACAAGCCCACAAGATACCTTGAAAACGCCCGTAAAGAAACTCTCAAAATAACTCTGACCCTAAACCCAAAAACCCTCTGAGAGGCTCTCCCTAAACCCTAAACCCAAAACCTCTCAGAGGCTCTCCCTAAACCCATAACCCTAAACCCAAAACCCCAAACCCAAAACCCCAAACCCAAAACCCTAGACCCCTGAGAGGCTCTGAAAGTCGGACCTGTGGCGACTCCCGGGAAGCATCCCGCCGCTTGGGCTTGCCGAAAGTGCCAATCGGCCTCCGTGGCCGGTCCTGGAACAGTCTGCTTTCGGGTTCAGGGTTGGGGTTTTAGGGTTTAGGGCTTTAGGGTTTAGGGGTAGGGTTTAGGGTTTAGGGGTTTGGGGGTTTGGGGTTTAGGGGTTTAGGGGTTCAGGGCTTTCGGGGTTTAGGGTTAGAGGTTTAGGGGTTTGGGGCCTTGGGGCCTTGGGGTTTAGACCTGCTAAGGACTTAAGATTCTGTGGTCGGGGTTAAGGGCTGTTGCTGCGAGTGTTGCTTTGTGCTTCTTTAGCAGCCTATCTACGACGGGTATGAATGCGATGTTCGCTAGCCTTAGCTGTCAGTACGACAGCACTGTGGTCTGGGTATTGCCCCCCACCATGCCTTTATATCTATATTGGCAGTGTCCCGAACAAGGTCGGCGTTCGAGCGACGCAGGGCTTTTTTTACCATGTTCCAAGAGGGTCTATGGGTAGTGCTCTAAAGTAGGATCCCTTTTTTTGGACCCCCCAAAATAGTGCGGCACCCTTATAAAAAAAAGGACCCTAAACATGGACCCTAATTTTGAGAACTACCCATATACACTACTACGTCGACTAAACATTATCATGTGGATGCTTTCTTGTTGTTATGGTGCTTCCTCTTGGATGGCGGGGGTTGGCGGTGGTTGCTGCCAATGGCGTTTTTGCTGATATCTTTGCACCTGCTGTCTAGAAGGACTATGCTATTGCGCCCTAAACCCTAAGCCCTAAACCCGTTTCAGCAGTGACAGCACCTACAGCTGCGACAAAGACTCTGGCTCGGGCGAGAGCGACGATAACGATGCTGGTGTTCGCGGCGCTGACAAAAAGCAATGATGAAAGACTCATGGGAATCATGGTGTTGGTGTAACTGATGATTATTTTGACGACGATCACAGTCGTGTCGATGATGCTGTTGGCGCTGGGCATGTTGAACACGAAGCTGCGCCTGAAGCCCAAATCTAAACCGAGATCACTGCATCCCTCTCCTTGTCTCGGAAACCTGTGCTGTCGAGAAGATGGCTAGACATAGCCACCTGCAACGGCTGCGCGCTCAGGGTTTCGCGCGGGCTGTCTAAGGACAAGATAGCTCGGAGCCTCCTGGGTATATGAACTACTAAGACAGCAAGATCAGACAAGCGCTGAGGACCCCCCCCCCCCCCCCCCACCTAAAAAGTCTTCTTGGTTCAGGGCTTCCGGGTTGCTATGGGCGCAGGAAGAGTGTACCCGTACCCCTGACGAAGCATTAAGGGCGCTTGCCTTAGACCTCCTGTTTCAGTCAGACGTTGGCTCTTTAGTGAAAGGGGCAAAAGCGCTGGATGCTAGCAAGAGAGACATGTCTGGAGGTACTTTGCATCTCTGTCTTTTAAGCTTGATGCAGCAGAAGAAACTGTCGATACATGTGGAAGGGAGAACGGATGTGCAAGACACTGCAGATAACGAAGGCTCTCATCCGTGAGTGCAAAATATTGAAGCTGAAGCCCATCACCCGACACATTCAGCCCAC
>CAJNJA010098419.1:1706-19031 GCA_905231915.1 Symbiodinium necroappetens
AACCCCAAAATCCTAAACCCCAACACCCTATATACGTGTAGAGCTAACTTGGCTTCTGGCACACAGGTTCTGAGTCGCAGGAGGTGACAAGGAAGTTCCGGAAACTCAGGGACTAGGCTTTAGGATTAATGGTTTAGGACCCTATAAAGAATAGGATCCTGAGGAAATGACTTCTGGTAAAGACTTTCTGAGAACAGCCGTCATAAAGCCTTCTCAGCCCACCGACTTGCTGGGGCTTGGGGCTTGCTGGGTGCGCCTGAAAGACCGAAGTCGTTTATCCCGATCTGAGCTGTAAGCTCCCTCAAAGCTTTAACCCCGCCAGCCTTCATATAGCGCTGCATCTAGGTTGTTTAATGACACATGTGTTTACCATTTCGCCTCTGGGTTCCCACTAATCATAACAAGAAAGTAGCCCATAGTATTCACATGTTTTCTCTATGTTCATACATATATATCTATATATATATATGCACTGTGACTAGGATGTTTCAGTTCATATTGTATGTTGCTGCACCACACCCTCTCGCTATACCACGTATATGGTGCACATCTTGGCTATACGTTGTCTATACTGTCTATATGTTAACCGCATAATCATTTGCTGTTCTCCACATATGATCTATGTTTTATCTATATGTCATTTATGCATTACTAGAATTACTAGACGTTATTTTGTTTATGTTATTTTTTGGACCTCTATCTATCTCTATACCTCTATCTGTATCTATATCTGCATCTGTATCTGCACCTATGTCTATATCTAAGTCTATGCCTACATTTCTATGTACATCTGTATCTATACTTACATCTACATCTATATCTATATCTGCATCTATATGATCATGTATAATTATATCTGCATCTCTATTTGTCCAAACTATATCTTTATATATAAATATATGTTTGTTTATATTTATGTATTTATTTATCTGTTTCTGTTTATTTTTATTATTTATTTATGTGTCAAAGAAGTGTGCATGTCTCCGGTGGGTTAGTGAACCGCCTGTTCATGAACGCCATGTGGAACTCTTGAAGAGCTTTGGAATCTAAATTTCATAAGCCTTCATAGAACCCGTTTTCGGAACCATGTATGGAGCACTGCCAAAGCCCGTGTTGATTTCGTGACTTGATAAAAGCCCCAACGCTACAGCCCTTTAGACTACGCCTTCAATCCTTGAATCTCAACCGCTTAAGCCTTGAAACCTAAACCCAATTGGGGACCTTTTAGAATCCTGATAGAAACTGTATAGTTAGCTCCCGTTCTGAAGACCAGCGAAGGACTTCTTCGAGAAGTACACGGACACCTGGAAGTTGAACCGGGATTCTCGTCCATAGCTCTGAAGGTGTTTTGTGTTTTTTGTTTGGCTTTGCTTTTGGGGTTTAGGGCCGTTGGGTTCAGGGTTCCTTGGAAGGGACCGTCTCCCAGTTGAGATTTAAAGGATCGTTGAGGTTTAGGGCTTTAGATTCTTAGACGGGTTTAGGGTTGAGTTTGCCCACGTGCCTACAGCCTGCAAGCAGTACATAGGAAGACGATTCGGTGTTCTGGCGGTTCCCGACCGAACAAATTTTGCCCTTCTCTTTGAGACACTTGAAGCCGAAACTCTTCAAGCCTTTAATTGCACCCACACACCCATGGCACACTGAGGAGTTCATGACGGGGCTGTCCATGCTGTTCTTCAAGTGGGCCTTTGCCGCACCGCTCCTCGTACTGCAACATGATTAATAGTATTGTTAATACTACTAAAATCGCACCATTGGATTCGGAGAAATAGCCTCATTCGCTCTTGCCGTCATTAATACCATCTGTTCGTAATCAGTAGTGGTTGTCGAAGTGGTGGTGGTGGTGGTGATGCCGAGAGTCCATGTACGCAACTAGTAGGTATTCAGACCACTGGTGTTTTTCGGGTACTCAACGCCCTACCATTTAGCCATTTGTACCCAGAGGGCAGCCCCCATTTAACAAAAGGCAGGTAGCCCTGACATCATAGTTACGAAACCCTGAGTTCGATAGAACAACATCCTCCAAAGCCCATGAGACTACAAGCCGAGCCCAGACACACGACAATCCAAAATCCTACGGTTGATGATATAAATCCTGCATTACCCATAATACGGAATATGCCAGAATTCCCAGAGCTTAGGGTACTTAAGGTCATGCAGGATTTATATCATCAACGGTATAAACCTCGAAGCCTACATCCCTGAAGCTTGCATGCAGCCCGGGCTCGAGGACTAAATCCAGCAGTCATGATAACACACACCGGTTAAGCAACAAAAAACAAAGTCTGGGACCCTACGAAGAAGCAGGTTACCCTGAACCAAAAACCCCACTAAACCCTAAACCCCAAGACCTAAACCCTAAACCCCAAACCCTAAACCCTAAACCCCTAAACCCTAAACCCCTAAACCCCGAAGCCCTCATAGTCTCCCTTACATGAACTTATTGTAGCCCATGCATGAAGCCTCATGGACTTTGGGTTTTAGGGTTTAGGGTTTCGGGTTTAGGGTTTAGGGTTTCGGGTTTAGGGTTCAGGGGTGCATCTCTTGAAGGAGCCCTAACTGTATGGTTTTCTTTTCAAGCAATCCTTGAAGGACCCTGACAGAAGCTGAGCCGAGAATTTATCTGGAAGCATATCCCATGAATCCCTAGCAGTAAGCCCGGTAATTTTGAAGCCCCAAACGGTGTATACTCCACGCCATACCCTTGAAGAAACCCTTACCCTAGCCTTGCCTTAATCGCCACAACCTACGTTTTTGCATGTTCCCATTATCAGCCCTACTATGAGAATTTTTGACGACCCTACAAAAAGTAGGGTTAGGTTCAGGTAGACGGGCAGTTCTCGAAATTAGGGTCCCATTTTAGTACGGCACAGCCCAGGAGACCCTTCTCAGAGCAAAGCCCCTATACCCATAGGCCCCTAAGTAGTTCCTTTTTGGGATTACCTGATGGGATTTAAATATAAACCACAAAAAGGAACTACTTAGGGGCCTAGGGGTAAACCCCTAAAGCACCAAACCCGAGTCCTCCACAACCCGCTGAATCCCCAAAGCCTAAACCCCTAAACCCCCAAACCCCTAAATCCCTAAAGCCTAAACCTTAAACCCCCAACCCTTAACCGTAAACCTCTAAGCTCTAAACCCCTAAGCCCTAAACCCTAAACCAAAAATAAACCCTAAACCCTAAACCCCAAGCCCTAAAGCCCTAACCCTAAATCCTAAACCCCAAACCCGAAACCCCAAACCCCCAAATCCTAAACCCCAAACCTCTAAATTTTAAATCCTTAAACCCTAAACCCTAAACCCTAAACCAAGCCAAACAAAAACAACAAAAAACCTAAACCATAAACCCTAAACCAAGCTAAAAGAAACAACAAACCAAGCCCAGGAACACCTTCAAGGCCCTGAAGTTGGCGGAGCGGCGACGCCGCGGCGAGCCGCTGCCGCAGGGCTTTGACCCGAAGCCTCTCGGCGGGTTTAGGGCTTAGGGCTTAGGGTTTACGGGTTTAGGGTTTAGGGCGACTCTTTAAGCTTGTAGATCTCGGGTGTTTAGGATGTTTATTCTTCCGATTCTTTAACTTTTGTTTTGTTTCAGGTGTTTCGGAGTTTTCTGTTGGTGTTCTTCAGGCGGTCTTAGAGTGGTGGATTTCCTGTCTTTCTCGTTACTTTTGGGAAGTCAGGGCCCGGGCCCGGGGTCGTCCTGCCTCTCCTTCACCCTGAAGCTCCAAAGCCCGACGATCACCAGAAGCCTAAGCCCTAAAGCCTAAATCCCCTAGATCCCTAAACCCCTAGATCCCTAAAGCCTAAATCCCCTAGATCCCTAAACCCCTAGATCCCTAAACCCCTAAATCCCTAAAATCCCTAAATCCCTAAACCCCTAAATACCTAAACCCCTAAATACCTAAACCATACAGCCGAAACCCTAAAACCCTAACCCCTAAACCCCTAAACACCTAAATACCTAAAGTCTAAAGCCTAAACCCCTAAACCCTAAACCTTGTCAAAGAAGCGAAATGGCTGCTCCTAAGGATGACGATGCAACCTGGCTGCTTAGGGTGTTTCAGGGTTCCTTTGAGGCTTCTGGTAACCTAGAGGCTGTAGGGTTTAGGGTTTAGGGCCATCTACCACGATTATCAAATTCGGTCTCATGATCTTTCGGGACTTAATTCCACGGTTTAGCCCTAAACCTTAGACCCATAAGCCCTAGTTCCATAATGGTAGTATATATGAACCTCTGGCCAAGGTTCCCTTCAGGCTTTCTCCCAAAGGCTCCATGTACCCTTATAGTAGATACTTAGGCCTTAAAGGGGTTCCTATATAGGTACCTAAAGGCCTATGACTATACTATATAGGTACATGGAGCCCTAGGGTCTAGCCTCCTTTCAGGTTTCTATCAGGGTGCTGTAGGGTTAGTTTAGAGATTCTAGGCATTCTGACGTAGAGTTCATCTTTCAGCGCTTAGGGTTAAGGCTTATGTGCTACGGTTGAGGATATAAATCCTGCATTACCCATACGAAGAATATACCAGAATTCCCATAGTTTAGGGTCCTTAGGGTCATGCAGGATTTATATCATCAACGGAAGACTAGACGGTGAACGGAAGGGAGTTGACGCCGAGGTTGACGGACACGGGGTAAAGCGCGATATACGGTGCGGCGGCCGGTGTGTGGGTGACGCGTGGACAAGGGATCGATCCCTAGGGCTCCAAGTATACAAATAGTACCTACTTTGGGGTCTAAAGTCTGTAAATAGTACCTACTTTGGGCTATTTGGAGCCCCAGGGGATCAGGGTCAGGAGGTCATACGTGAAAGAGAGCCTCAGAAAGAGCCGGAAGTGGCGAAAATCGCCCTGCAGCCATGCAAAAAAGCCTAAACCCTAAACCCTATACCTTGATCCGATAAACCCTCAGCCCCAACCTACGATCCCTGAGCTTACAAGCCGGGAACCATAAGCCCAAAAACCCTAAAACCCAAGACCCTAAGCCCCAAGCCACGACCCTAGGCCCTATAGGCCCTAAACTCTAAGCCCCCAGCCCTAAACCCTAAATCCTAACCATAAGCCCTATAGGCCCTAAACGCCCTAAGCCAACAATCTGCCGAGGACCATCTACCAGGTCTTCCGCCTGGAGTCTTTAGGCCACTTGGCTAGGGTTTACCTACCCAAAGGGTCCAAAGTACCTATATGGTAGAATGTAGGGTTTCTGTATTAGGAATTCTTACTATGATTTGGGGAAGTATCCCCCATAACAGTACCTAGGACCCTTTGGGCTAATTTCTTTTTGAGGGTTGTGCAAGTCCTTACGAAGGTAGGTTGTTTGGCGTGGGGGCAAGGTTTAGGGTTTAGGCTTCATTGCCAAATCAACCGTAAAGGGACCCTTCTAGCACCCCCTTCAAAGAACCCCTTAAAGGAACCCTTGTAGCACCCGTTAAAGGAGCCCTTAAAGGAACCCTGATAGCACCCCTTAGAGGAACCCCTTAGAGGAATCCCTTAGAGGAGCCCGAAAGGGGTCCTGGTATCTCCTCGAAAGGCTCGGGAACCCTCGCAAAGAGAGCGTCGGGATCCCTTTGCAGTCTCGTGCTTCGAAGTTCTCGGCCGAGCAGGTCGCCGAGATCTTCAAAGCCAGTCTCATGCAAGGTGTGTGCTTGGTGCTCGACTGCGAGCTCGACTTCGCTGCTGTGAGAAAGGCCTTGCCCGTGGAGAAACGTGTGGAGGTGGCGAAGCTCCTCCGTGCGGTGCTCTGGCTTTGTGGGTTTAGAGCAGGCTTACGCTAGCTGTGTGAGGCTCGACGGTAGGGTAGAGAGCGACGTGAACCCCAAGGCTCCATGCCGCACCGGTTGTCTGTTGTTGTATGAGTGCCGGCTGGTTCCAGGCCTGCTGCATCTGTGGTCGGAAATGCCTTGCGGCAGTCAGCAGCGCAGAACACCTGCGCGTTGCTGCCGCAAGGGGCTGGAAGACACAGTCGGTCCCCGAGAGGTTTTGGTTTGGAACCATGTCATGGGTTTCTCAGACGTCGTAGGCAGGTCTGGGGTGGTCATGGTCGAGGGCCAGTACTTGCGCAATACGCACTGGTCAAAGCTCTCCCGCCAGGTGGGGGTTGTTGGGGTCGAGTAGTGCGCATGTTCTTAAGTTTTTAGTTGGGTGAGGTTACTGGAGAGAAGAACCCGGCCAAGAAGCGGAAGCAGGCTGTTTTGGTAGGCTGTGGGAGATGTGCCAGCCGAATCCTGTGCGCAGGCGGATTTGGAAGCTGAGGGTGAGTCTGCAAAGTAGACTGCAGCCGACGCTTGCTATGAACCCAAAAAGATGCCTAAAGCTGCACTTTCTCTGACTGATGCAACGCTAAAGGATTTTAGCAGAAGTTAGCTCGGGCACTTGAACCTTCGGTCGTCTTCCAGCGGCTCAGAAATCGACATTTCAGTAGGGCTAACGAAACATAGCTCGAGCGGTATGACTAATTCGCGGAACGCGATAATGTTGTCTTTGATTTCTAGCTGCCCATTTTGGCGGCGCAAAACTGAGCCACTGGATCTTCGTGTTCTCACGTTGTGTTGGTGAGAGTTGTCTCGAATCACAATTTGACTTTCCTGAACTCAGTCTCTCTCTTGAATGACTTGACATTTTTTGCGTGATCAGCTGCTGTGTCCGGCTGATGCGAGCTTTATGGAAATATATTGGACTGGACGTTTATGTGGAAGTATACTTCGGACCTGTCGATCTCGGTGAATATGTTTCACCCTAGTTTTGCTTATGCAGTTTTGTAAATCACTAAGACAGTTCCTGTGTCAGCTGTCAAGCCAAAAGGTTTAGGGTTTGGGGTTTAGGACCATTCGGGAAGAAAACAAGAGGCCGGACAAGCTGGCAAGAATTAGTATTCTACAGAGTTAACTCAGAGTTAACATGCATAAAGACAAGTAAACACACGTATACGCACCTACCTACCTGCCTGCCTGCCTACCTACCTACCTACCTACCTACCAACCTACCTACCAACCTACCTACCTACCTACCTACCTACCTACCTACCTACCTACCTACCGATCCAGCTGTTTGTCTATCCATCTATCTATCCATCCATCCACCCATCCATTTAGTTATTCATGTATTCATCTACTCATCCATCCATCGATCCATCTATCCATGTGTCTGTGTCTCTACCTTTCTTCTTTCTAATTCTACGTATGTATGTATGTATGTATGTATGTATGTGTGTGTCTACATATACACATACACATACACATGTTATTGTATTTGTGCATGTGCTTGTACGTACATACACACATACACACTAGACTGTCATATTCAGCGACACCCTGCTCCAGCTACTAGTCTGTAGAAACACGATAGAAGACTGTATCACATCCAGTTATCGTGGCCTCATGGTACAGCCACAACACTGGTAATCTAGCGGCATGAAGAATTCGAAAAGAGTGCTGCGGTATACTATCTAGCTTCATGCGGTAAGGACATCGTAGAGGCAGAGGGACCATGAGAAAGAAAACAACGCTTATCATTCCGACCCCTATAGCAGCTGATTGTAACTGGTGGTTTCAGTTTGTGATTGTGTTTATTTGAGTTTCTGAGTGTCTTCCTGCGAGGGCGTACCCAGGCATCCCAAATCCTACCGACCGCAGATGCTTGATATACTAAACCCCGAAACCCTTAAACCCTAAACCCTCAACCCATGTAAACTCGAGAGAGGGCCGGGGGTTGTTTCGGACACGATCCCCAAGGCTCCATGATATATATATATATATTTATTTATTTATTTGTTTATTTACACACACACACATTTAGCATACATATATACTTAGGCCCTAAAGTTTGTTTTAGGGTTGGGGGTTTCGCGTACGCTGTACAGTACAGCTATATAAGGAACCCTTTCAAAGCCTAAGTATACGCTAGCTATCCTTACCTGTCAGAATTGCCCCTTGGTCCTTTTAGGGTTTAGGGTTTAGGCCGATATGCGCTCATTGAGGCCAGGGTGTCTACACCGCCCCTCGGCTGCATCGGCCACCCGATGACCAATATACGTCTCGGCCTGGTGAGTCATCATTTCCCTTACAGACTTACAGTCCCTATAAAACTATATAGTGCAATATGCCCTCAACACCCTGTTCTGATTCTAATTGCATGTTCAGACCCTTTTTGTGCACTTTAGGTGTTGTAAGGCTGCATGGTTTTATTTTGGCTTAGACCAATTCGACGGAGCCACAAGATAAGGTCTTTAGACAGCAACTGAGGAGAAGCGCATGGAATACACACTTATATATATAGGGCCAGTATAGAATCAAGAATCATGGGTTCAAGTTGTTCAAGGTTCGAGACACTTGCTCATGGGATTTGTGGGCTGCACGGAGCCACTTGCACCCTTTAATTGTGTCCCTGAAATCTTCACCCAGAGCCCCAGTGTGGCCAGATTCGGGGCCCAACCCTGAGCCGTAAATATTGGGCCCTGGTAGTGTGTTGGCTTTACAAATCAATAAAGGCAGTTGCTACAATAATACTCCAAGGACATACTGAACATGAGTTTTTTATGTGAATATTGTTCTAAGTGCGCGCATGTGTCTTTTATTATGGTTCTTAAGGCCTATGCCCTAAGCACTTTGCTTGAAAAACCCTCCCCATTGGGAGGCTAAAGAGTTGTTGACGCGCGTGCCTCTTGGATGCAGTCCTAGTGAAGCTGGGGCGTTTGGCTTAAGGTGTTCCTTTGAAGCTATGATCACCAGTAGGGTTTAGGGTTTTAAATGGGAGTTTCCCATGATAAGGGTACCTTAAATTGGGGTCATTCTAATAAGGATCTACTATTTGGGGTACTATATTTGGGTCCCCTATTTTCGGAAACCCCCAAATCGAAGGCCACATTAAACCCCCAAGAAAGCCCGAGTTAGGATTCGGCTTGACTGAGGACGCCAGCTTTTTCTTCGGGCCGAGGTATGAAATGTGCATGCACGGAGGGTCCAAGCACCTAACAAACAGACCCAGAGAACCCAAGACCTTAATTAAGGAATATGCCTTAAATTGTACGTGCCTTAATATTGTTATTTACGGTATATTCCTTAATTAAGGGGTATCGGGCTCTCTGGGAGAACATATACTCCTGCAAATGCGATCCTACATTACCAAGACCCTATACACTAAACCCTGAATCCTAAACCTAAGTACTGTTGATGATATAAATCCTGCATTTTTTAAAAACTAAGGACCCTAAACTATGGGAATTCTGGTATATTCGTTATTATGGGCAATGCAGGATTTATATCATTAATCGTAGTAACTATACCCTGATGTGGAGAGCTCAGCCCTAAACCCTCAACCCTAAATCCTTAAACCCTAAACCCTAAAACCCTAAAACCTAAACAGTAATAGCCTCCGACAGGCTTCTGATGTCAACCGGGGACTATACCAGAATTCCCATAGCTTAGGGTCCTTAAGGTAGTGCAGAATGTGTATCGTCCGCAGTATGAGCTTCTATCCGCAGCTAAGGGTAGTAGAGGTTTTAGGGTGTATGTGTTTCGGTTGTCATGGGTTAGCATTCGGGGGATCGAGCATCAGGGGTCGGCGACCGGTCTCAAAGGGTTACGAAAGTTGTTTATCTGTTCGGCCTTACTCTAGGACATTTTCAGGTGGGTAGTTACCGCTATAGGAGCCTTATAGAACGTCTATATACCTTATAGAAGCCTTACAGAAGCCTAATATACCCTACACTCCCCACCTGTAGTTTCCTTTAACTTACCCCTTCAGCACAAGATTTCCACAGCATGCTAAGGATTGGCCCATACCTTTTGCTGCATTTCTTTGTACTGCCACTGCCGCAACTTGCCATCAGACAAGTCTTGCCGACATGCTCAGTAGTTGAACAGGCCCTCTTTAACTTTCAGCTTTTTGGGGATAACCCCCGAAGGCTCACTTTTGGCTCCCCCCGGGTACTGGACAAGTGAGTATGTTGAAACCCCACTCGAAGTTGAAATCCGCGATGAGCCTCTGTGGAATTTCAGCATGGTAGGGTTTAGGGTTCAGGGTCCAGTAGAAGCCGAGGTCATGACCAAGATAAGTTCTCAGCCGCCGTATTATATATATAGTCCTAAAGCCCTGCTCTACAGATGAAGACCCCTGTATTCCCAGAGATTCCACTTAATCAAGGAATAGACCTTCAATCTTGTTAGGGTTCCTATGCTCATTTAAGGTATATTCCTTAATTTAGGGGTTTTGGAGTCTATGGGTTACTATGGTAATGTTGCAATCTCGCTTTGCCACATCGCCTTCGTCCCGAAAGACACACGCTGGCGTACAGAAGGTGTTCGGGTTGCGAGTATCTAGCTAGCACCGCATGGTTGGTTTCTTGTCTTTGGTTTTATGCCACGGTCTTATTTGTACTACTATGTCTTCATGTGTGACGTCTATATTAGGTTGAGGGCTAGGGTTTCGTAGGGTCTCAACGGAGACCTGATGCAGATCTTACATGAGCCCTGCAGCCCTACACTTGTGCAGGTTGTCGCCGAGACCTGAAGCCCTAAACCCCTAAACCCTAAGCCCTAAACCCCTAAACCCTACATAACCCTATAACCCTATAATCCTAAGCCCTAAATCCTAAGCCCTAAACCCCGAACCCTAAACCCTAAAGTTTTCGGTTTAGGGCCTGAACCCTGCATCCCCTTCGCCCTGCCCTCACAAGTAGGTTTTGGGTTCAAGGTGTATAGGGTTTTGGCTACTGCAGGCGTGGTGAGCCTACTTGGTATGGCACCATGATGCACGCTCTCGCACACTGCGATGTCTCACCACACTACCTCACGACAAACCCTGGACCTCCAACAGCCCCTGAACCCGAAAGCATGAACCCTAAGCCCTATAGGACCCTTAAAACAACAAAAAGCAGAGGAGGCACCCCAACGTAGCCATAAACCCTGAGCCCTACACCCTAAACCCTAAACTCCTGAGCCCTACACCCTATACCGTAAACCCCTGAGCCCTACAACCTAAAAACCCTCAACCCTACACCCCCTAGACCCTGCACCCTAAACCCTAAACTCTACACCCCCTGAACCCTAAACCCTAAACCCTACACCCTAAACCCTGAACCCTACACCCCCAAAGCCCAAGACCCCACCCTGAAGCCTAAAGTCCGGGAGGCTTCTGATTGCTGGACCCAGCTTCTTCTGGCATGGTGTGGCAAACCTCTTTTTGGCGGAACTGGCACCTGGTCCCAAGCAGCCCTACCCCTTTTGTAGTTTTTTTCTACTAACCTCTCATATAGAGTTTATAGGGGCCCTCCAAAAAGATATGATTCCTGAAATGGATTAGGGCTTACGGCAAGCCTCTACCCTAAAACTCCTCCAGAAAGTGTAGCTTGTGGTTGAGAGAGCCTCTGATCTGCTTTTGACACAGAAAAACGGCCAGTGGCTTAGAAAACTCGGAACTTCTCAAGCAGAAGCCGTGACTTTGTACGCCACATGCCGCATCCCCATGTTCACCCTGGGAGAAGGCGCCTAGATGTCGTTGATCTTACCGGTTACACATATGCTATGTTAGTTGAGGAATGAGGTAGCCCGAAAAACGGCTACGTTGATGATCTAAATCCTGCATTACCCCATAATAAGGAATATACTACAATTCCCATAGTTTAGGGTCCTTAAGGTAGTGCAGGATTTATAACATCAAAACTGCGCTCTGCGTCACTGAGTCACGTCTAGTGCGTCCAAAATTGAAACCAAGCTCTGTCCCTAAACCCTGAGCCCTCTAAACCCTATCTAGACTATAAATCCTAAGACCTATAGCCCTTAAGCCCTGTGAACTACGAACCCTAAACCCTAAACCCTATGAAGTAGGGGTTTAGGGTTTAGGGGCTTAGGGTTTAGGGTTTAGACAGTAGAAAGCAGGGGTTTAGGGTTTAGGGGTTTAGGGTTTCGGGTATAGGCAGTAGAAAGTAGAGTTGCCGTCATGTTTTGGGCCATAGAAGTATTTAGAGGGCGAGACCCGACAGTCTAAAGAAAACCAACGAACGACGACGAAGACGACAACGAGGACCTTAGGGTTTAGGGTTTAGGGTTAACAAGGTACTACCGAAGCGCCGTCGAAAACTTGTGGCTACAACCGCAACTTCGAATTGAGTCTATCCAAGCCCTCATCTCGTGTGCTTTGCGTCCCTGAAACCGATGGTAGTCAAAGGCCCCCGGCTGAGTGAGGCGCTGAATCCAGCTTGGAGGCTTCGGAATCTAGGAGTTTAAAGGATTTACGGTTTACCAGCACCCCCCAACCACCCTCCATTATACCCTAAGTACCCACTATTAAGGACCATAAGGGCACTATTAAAGGGTACTTGGGGGGTGCTGGTACGGTTTAGGGTTTAAGTTTAGGGTTTAGGTGTTCAGCGCGAGGTTTTAAGCAGGTTGATCGTCTCGCAGCGTGGGGTCCGAGAATGCCCCCGAGGTAGCAAACGTGCATGGCTTTTTCGCGTCTCTGCTGCACCTAGGGTTTAGGGTTTAGGTGTGTAGGGTTTAGGGGTTTAGGGTTTAGGGTTTGCAGTTTAGGGTGCCCTGAAGCAAGACTGCGTCTTGCAAGAAGTGTTGTTACTGCATGTGTTGTGGGCGATTCCATCTCAGAGGTTGCTAGTCACTGCTAGTCATCTCAGACAGGCAGCTCAAACCACCCATACTGTTGATGATATAAATCCTGCCTCTGGGAACTATGGTATATTCCTAATTATGGGTGGTGCAGGATTTCTATCATCAACCGTACCATGAGGCCTGGCCTGTACAGTCTCAAGAGATTCCCTTATCATGCCGTGGGCCTACAGACGACATCTCGGAAAACCATAGCCAAGCTTTCTGGCCTACCGTGCGCATTCTCCATGCGTTCGTCCAGAACTGAGTCCAGGCCCGTATCCTGAAGCTCTTAATCCCCGGACATGCCTTGCTGTTCCTGGTAAGTAATACGAGCGCCAGTATACAACACTGTCTCTGTTAGCACAGCTTGTTTTAGAATGAGCTTCTCATGAATCAGGTACCTTAGCCATACGTGGAGGGCTTCATGTAACTTGCTTATTTTTGTTATCTTTATGCTGTCTTTCGCACGGACCTTCAGATGTTTGTGTTTCTGTGTGCTTACCTTCCTTGGGGAATTCAGTTCGGTACAGCCCCAAGTCTGGTATACCAGCATGTTATAAGATCTTATTGAGAGAATCTATGACTTGCAACAACAGGTGACCACCTTCAACCACACTGGAGAGGATGTCTACAGCTTCGAGCGTGCATGCCTAAGCTGGGATACTGGGATGGGCTGGCTAGATTGATCTTGGATCGCCCAGTCTGGAGGACCCAGAGAACCCAATACCCCTAAATTTACGGAAGATGCCTTAAACAATAGGGGCCTTAGTATTATGATTTAAGGTATATTCCTTAGTTAAGGGGTATGAACCCTAAACCCCTAAACCCTAAAGAGCCTTTAATTGAGGGGTATTGGGCTCTCTGGGGGTGAGCTTTCGGCGGGTGTAGTCTGCCGGATCCGGGTTCGGCATGTAAAGGCCTGGGGGCTTGCCGCAACCCTTTCATGACATGAACCCTAGACCCTATACTCGCCAAGCCTTCTTTAGGGTTTAGGGTTTAGGGTTCTCGGTTTAGGGTTTAGGGTTTTCGGTTTAGGGGTTCATGGGTTTAGGGCTTTCGGTTTAGGGTTTAGGGTTTTAGGGTTTAGGAGCCTTTGCAGAAACCTGTAGAAGAGCCCTGAAAGGATCCGGTTCGTCTGAACCCGTGCTGAGCCGGATCCTACACCTCCTGCATCACACCTCTGGAGAAAACCATTGGCCTTAAACCCTTAACCGTCAACGGTTTAGGGTTAAGGGTTTACGGTTTAGGGGACCCAAGCCCTAAACCCTAAACGGTTTAGGGTTTAGGGTTTAGGAACCCTAAAGAACCCTAAAGCGTGAACTCCTGGTCTGAGAGTTTAGGGTTCCGGCCGCCTTAGATCGAACCCCGGGCCTGAGCCGGGTTTTTTTCTTCGCCAAGGGGTTTAGGGTTTTAGGGCTTAGGGTTTAGGATTTAGGGTTTATAGGGTTTTAGGGTTTAGGGTTTTAGGGCTTAGGGATCTTTGTCTACACAGGATTGAGGGTTTAGGGTTCAGGGGTTTCGGGTACTCCATAAGGGCTCCTTTAATAAACTTATAAGGCTACTATATGGGTATTCTTCTAAGGGTTCCTTTATGGGGGATACCTAGAGTAGTTCCTGCTATAGAAACCCTATCTTCTAGTGTGTAGGTCCTTCAGACTCTTTTGGAGCTTTTTGTTCCGCAAATCCAACTGGCACCTCCAGTCCGACTCACCTGTTCCTGAAGAGAGGTGCCAAAAGCGATGCCAAGCCCTGAAATCCTGAAGCCCTACTCGGAGGTTCACTGGACTTAGCCAGTACAGTTATGACTACTTTAAAAGGGATTGTCTAATCAGTTGTAACTATAATTACCTTATTTATATCCCCAGTTACGAAGCCCCACGAAGCTCCAAGTAGTCTAGGGGCGTCAACAAAGAGAATGGGGGTTGTTTGGGTGTAGCATATCATACTGTTGATGATATAAATCCTGCATGACCTTAAGGACCTTAAAGTATGGGAAGTATGGGTATATTCCTTATTATGGGGTGATGCAGGATTTATATCATCAACCGTAGTACAGCTAGATGCCAAACTAGGTCTTAGGGCTGTTAGACTTTAGGATCCTGGGTTTCGCGTATCAAACCCTAAGCCCAAAACCCAAAACCCTAAACCCTAAACCCTAAACCAAAAACCCTAAACCCGAAACCCTAAACCTAAAAGCCTAAACCGAGTACAATCAGGTTCGGTGAAGGAGCCCTCAGGAACGTTACAACATACTGTTGATGCTATACATCCTGCATTACCCTATAAGGACCCTATACTTTCGGAATTCTTATGGGTATCCTTAAATTATTAAACCCTAAACCCTAAGTATATTCCGTATTATGGGTAATGCAGGATTTAGATCATCAGCCGTACCAATCTGACAGCCAAGCCCCAACCTGAGGATCGGAGACGCCAAGCTGGGGTTTTAGGGATGTTAGGGCTTTTGGGGCGTTTAGGGATTTGGAGGGTTTTAGGGCTTTTAGGGTTTAGGGTTGTTTAGGGCTTCTAGGGTTTAGGGGTTTTAGGGATTTTTGGGTTTAGGGTTTGTAGGATTTGGAGGGTTATTAGGGTGTAGGGTTAAGTCCAAATCCTAAGTCCGAAAACCTGCCCCCAGGCGGCTGTGCGCCGAAGTCGCCTACCTTCTACCTGCGTGCTGTGATCGGCTCGGTGTGACTTGGCCTAGGGGCTCAGGATTCACTAGAGCTTTGGGAGTTTGGGGGGGTGTTTCTTTTTGTTCCGTGTCTAGCGCCTAGGGATGATTGAAAGTCAAAGTCTCAGTAAGTACAACGGTAAAACCAGGGTTTTAGGGTCTAGGGTTTGGGGTTTCAGCTTAGGTTTCCACGGGTACTTGAACTAGCTCGATTTCGCCCACTGTCATCGCCAACTTTGGTACTCTTCGACACAAAACCATGAGGCTGGTGCTGCGAATGGAACTGTAAATGCAGATCCCTGGTTGCTAAACGCCCGGTCGTTGAGGACCTGTGTATTTAGGATCCCTTTTGCGGAACCCTTTTTAAGGTAGGTAGGTTCACGAACCAGGGGTCTACATTAAGCCCCAGCAAACTGTCCATTGTTCTTTGAGGACGTATATGAGGGACTCGTAATAAGTAGTCTGAGAAGGAATGGCTCAGACATCGTTTGGGGCGTTACGGATGGAGAGATTGGTCTTAGTCTCTTGTTACTACCATGGATGCTCCACTTGCATGCTATAAGGGCGCAAGACAATAAAAAACAATCTGCTGATGTATAATATATGTATGTGTACACGTATGTGTTCATGTATGTGTATGTACATATATATATATATAGATCACCCTTCAAGGGTACTTCTGACCATCTTTCGAACATGCCTCCTGATGCTGTAGTTTTCGTAAGCCCCAAGCTCCAGACCGCGAGCCATAAGCCTCCCTCATATGCGACCCCGTTGCAAGTCCGAGGAATTGCTCCACCGGCGGCGAGGTCAACGACTTCCTGTGCCTGCCTTTGAAAAGGGATCTTACGGCCTATTTATAAATATTCTAGGTTGTAGGGGGAGCTTGCACTCTAAACTTCTCTAAATGGGAACATGCAGTCAACAAGAAGTGCGGTTTCAAAAGTTGGCCCATGTAAGACAAAGACGGATCGAGAGTAAAGCCTGTACATCAAACAGGGACCCCTTAGGTTCGGGCAGCTTGTCGTAGACTTCCGAACCGAAAGGGTCTTTGAGGAGCTACCTTGTAGAAAGCCGTGGTTCTGCAGTGTTTATAGTATACTGTTTAGGACCACTAGAAGTATCCCCCCATAATATAGGTACTTGGGACCCGTTTGGTCACGGGTTTGCTCGTTTCTTGGGTTTACCTTGGTCACAGTAAGCTTTGTATTCTTGCGGCCGTGCTTCAAAGCCTACATCCTCGGGGTCGGCAAAATTTATGAACCGTATCCCCTGAAAAAGTTGCTATATAATAAGTCTACCATAAAACACTTGAAATGCATAATTAAACCTCACAGCTGAAGCTCTTTAGACACCCGTCACGCCCTAAACCTTTAACACGACTTCGAGGTCTGCCTGCCATGGCTCTTGAGCCTTAAGCTCTGCTTCAATACTCGAGGACCTGAGGTTTTGAGTTTCGTTAGTCTGCATCCAAGAGGGTTCATATATACTTATCTAGGGTTTAGGGTTTAGGGTAAAGTTTCAAACCGTACTCGTAATTTGGTAAACGCATTGCTTACATTGCTTGTTGGGGTCTAGGGCTGGGCCATAAAGTTCAGGCTTTAGGGCTTAGGGCAGCGCGTCCGTGAGGCATGGCTACCTGAACTACCAGATCGAGCATCATCTTTGGCTGGCCGCTAAGAGGGCTCTGACTTCGGAATAATGTACAAAAGTGTGGTCCAAAGTATTTACAAGTTAGATATGGTTTAGGATTGTGTGGGGGGGGGAGGGGGGGGTACATCATTGTTGGTTGCCTGAACCCCTGCCGTGAAACCCGAAACCCTGGGTAGGGTTTACAGCATGGCCTTGGTTTCGGGTTTGCAGGATTTTGTTATAATCCCCAAAAGGAACTACTTAGGGGCCTATGGGTTGACCCTGACATACCCCCCCCCCCCCCCCCAACCCCCGAGTTCCCGAAACCCTAGACCGCACATGGTTCGTTGCGGGTGTGCAGCTGAAGCTTTGTCGCTTGAAGGCTTCTCCCATGCGCCCCCTGTCCCTCAACCCGAAACCCTAAACCC
>CAJNJA010098430.1:0-14165 GCA_905231915.1 Symbiodinium necroappetens
GTATCTATGTATCTATGTATGTATGCCTGTATGTATGTAGGTAGGTAGGTAGGTAGGTAGGTAGGTATGTATGTATGCATGTATGTTTGCATATGTATATATAAGTGTGTGTATATATATATGCACATGTTTTTTACACTTCACTTATAAGTCTATACAAATAAACCTGCATCTTTGCATGGAGTTCATCACAGTTGAAGTCGTGCCGTAAACAGTCCAACCCTAAACCCTAAACCGAACAATCCTGGGCTTCACGGTTGCACGACTCGTGAGATCTGCGGACCCTATGGCCTCCGGCGAGCATCCAACTGCACCAGAAACCCCCGAGCCCATATTACAGTATTATTATTATTATTATCATCACTATTGTTATTCTTATAGTGTGATATGTTACATCTTACATGTGTCAAACTCTGAGGCTATCGGACATTCTTCAACTGCCCTAAGCACTGGAAATCGCGTGTGTGTGTGTGATGCTATCATCAAGCACAAGCTGCGGTACGGGCTTAAACCAGTACATCTAACATGCACCATGCAGAAAAAACAGCTAATGATTTACGGCTGCAGGGCCTTCCGAAGACTCTAGGAGTGGATACCGCTTATGTAAGACAGCAAATACGAATGCCAGAATCAATGAGAAAGCTAAGGCGGAAATCATCAGGTGAAACTCTTTTCGTCCTTTGCGTCGAGTAAGCTACTAGCCAGATTCGGCACAGACTTTCCGTCCACATTGGCAAAAAGAGAGTAGGAGGACCGAGGCAAAAAATGGTTGCTCTAGTCGAACCCGGTCATTTGGGAAGCATACGCGTCTCGCCCCTTCACTCCTTATGCCAACACAACAGAGACAACACCGACGCATTTAGGCGAGTCTGTATGCAGCTAAGTCGTGGGAGTGATTCTGCATGCGAATCTACTGAATCTATTGTTGAGGCTTGTCACATATCCTTACTAGCGAGTCGTTCAGCCATGTAGGAGGCAAAAGCAGGAGTTCTTGCAGTCAATCGCCATGTTTACAGCTGCCACGCGTGCACACTACGAATGTTTTTCATTATGCCTATCAGTATGAACTATGTCAGCTCTGTGATCCCCCCACTCTTCTTTGGGGAATGCGCTCCGCTGAGCCTGGATATCGCTGGAGCCCCAAGCAAGAGCCCCCGAAAGGAGCAAACTTTCCGCGTGTTCCGCTCTGCCGGTGCTTCCCTCGCCTCGGGGCAGCAATTTACAGTCCTAAACCCTAAACCCTACACCCCACACAAATCGGGAGGCAAAAAACCCCTAAACTCGGAGGCTTTAAACTGGAGTTGACAGTCAGGTTCTCGAGTGTCAGGGCTTACGGCTTGAGGTTCAGGGTCAGGAGTCCAAAATGTTCTTGCGTTCCACCGCTCCCGAGTTTCGCGAGTGTCGAGCTGGTGCAGGCTTGCCACTTCAACTTTCTGAGCCCCTAAGAGAGTCGTGTGCCATTTGGACCCTCTGGCCTGTCCGAGTCGTGAGAGCGTAAACTCGTAAACCTAAAGGCTACACTCCAAAGCCCTATCCTTAAAAGCCAAAAGTTGCATGGAAAACTTGTCTCCCGGCTCGAAGGGTACGGAAACCCTACAGACCAGAACGCTTCGAAGATGAGGCCGGCCATCGAATGAGCGTGCTGCTTTCGGCTTTGGAGCCCCTTCAGGAGGGCTTCCGCAGCTTGGAGCTTCCGGTGTTTGGCGTGCCATGTGTGTGCAAAGATGTACAACACCAAGAAAGGCTTCTAGAGATTCCTCTAGTCGGAAGCATTTCTAAGCTTTCTTGGGCCAGGTTTAGGGTTTACAGACGTTTACAGTATGAACCTGGAAAAGAGGTGGCAAAGTAGGTCATTGTGGAGGCAAGATGGTCAAATGCCGGGTTAGCAGATTTTTGCCTCAGAATCTAGAGTTCTATCTCTGCTACGTTGTATCAGAGAGACCCCTTAAAAAAGCCCCTTCTGAGGCCCCCTACTTCTGGCTCTCTTAGAAGGGACCGTATTGAGAGGGTCTATGTCCCCAAGCATCCCCCTAATCCTAACCCTAAACCCTAAACCCCTAAACCCCTAAACCCCAAACCCCTAAACCCCAAACCCTAAACCCTCCCCATTGGGGGTCCCCCTAATCCGAACTCCCAATCTCAGGCAGATTGAACTTCCACAACTTCCTGAAGCTCATGCGCTCCTCGGCTTCGTGGATCCTTGAGGTTGGAGCTGAAACACACCTGGGAAGAGAACTGCAAGAGTTCAAGGTTTTGGGTTTTGGGTTTTGGGTTTAGGGGTCCTGACCCAACAAAAGGCAGTTGGTGTCAACAGAGCCACCAATGGCCAATGGAGCCTCCCTCCGACGTCCTCACTAGAATCGCCGTCAACAAGTGGTTTCCAGTGCTGCAGCTTCGTCTCTCGTGATTTCTTCCCAGGCTGGGTAGTGGATACAGATTTTGCTGGGCTGGGCAGCAACATCATCGCCGCGAAGTGTCCCTCGTCCCAGTGTGCGCAGGGTGCAGCAGGTGTTGATTGAATGGGATGGCGAAACCATATTTGATGTCATTTCACGGCATTGTTATCTTACGTCTTTTGCCATCTAAGCGAGGACGTTCGGTGGGAACGCGTGAGGGCTGTTCTTGTGGTTGTTTTGATCTGCAGTTCATGTCCCTAAACCCTAAATCCTAAACCCTAAACCGTTACTGTCAGCCTTAGCTCCGGAAGCGGCTCTCTTTGCAGTCCCTGGGAGGGTCTAAGGCGAGACCTGCTGCCTGGAGCAATGCCATCAGAGAGGTCTGTAGGATCAGAAAAGGCAACCTCAAACCCTAAGGAACAAGACATGCCTAAAACTTAAGCCCTGCCTGAAGGAGAGAATCTGCAAGACCGACAGTCCTTAGCTTTTCGATGCTAGACTCGAAGGGGAAAGAGACAGAAGCCTTGGTGACCTCCATCTGCCAACACGGACCGTGAGGGGTTCCTTATTGTAGTTATAGTATGATACGACTTTAATTATTAAGGCCCCTACATTAGGATATGCGAGTTGAGTCTGCGTTGTAGCGCAGTTGAGCCCAGGAATTCCCTCACAGCGATGCCAGAGCCCCAGGCAAACCCGCCGGGCACCTCGCACTCGGAAGATCTTCAGGTAGAATTCGCTCGGGGATACTCGCGAGTTCACTGGAGATAGCCCTGTCCGCCACATCAACTGACTAAGGGATCGGTCCCCAACCAAAGCACGCAGGGAGCAGTTGGTGTCGTTTGTCCATTGTAGCACACTCAGTGGTATTCATGTGCACCTTACAGATGGGCAGGCGTCTGCTGGGAGTGTGAGCAGGATCCATGATTCTACTGGTGATGATATAAATCCTGCATTCCCTTAAGGACCCTGAACTACGGGAATTATGGTATATTCCTTATTATGGGTAATGCAGGATGTATACCATCAACCGTAGGGACCCCATCGTGCTTCATTTGCAACGGGTCCACATGCTGCCTAAACTCCTGGAAACCCTGAACCCAAAAATCGAGCTATAAAGATCCCAAAGCCCTATTCTAATGACCAAGGCCCCCTACATGAATCTCAACTCCCCGAAAAGAGAAACCCGCGATCTCCTAGTTTCCGAGGTCGTGATGTCTCACAGCTTGTTTAGTGCCCGACGGAGGCTTTCCCAAATCCTCCGACTTCGGCAATGCCCTACAGCCTATCACCATAGGGGTCCTAATGATGAGTTAGGGTGTAAGGGTTTAGGGGTTCGGGTAAGATCGGTAGGGCAAGGAAGGAACGCCACGCAACGGAGATTGAAATAAAGATCACTGTCTACCGCTTGTCGTTTCGAAGCTTGATGTCCGGTTTCTTGAAAGAGACCTGAGGCATCCCACGGAAGCATAGGACACCGGAATGTTTTGCAGACTTTTGCAGTTCTTACACCCTATAGCCTTGCTGCTTTAATCGGGATCCGAAAGATGGGACAAGTCTTGCACACGTTTGGGCTATGGGTGGAGAAGCAAGTTTCCAGATGCTTCAAGTCCTCCCTCCCTCCATCCATCCATCCATCCATCCATCACACATATACACACACACACAGATATATATATATATGTATGTATGTATATATACACACGTACACACACACCTACTCGGTTACTCCTCGGGCCGAAGCTTGGAGCTTGGGCATTGCCTCGCCTGAGCTTGCAAAGCAGCTCCTTGCTTAGGAAATGGGGATCTGGAGTCTGCGTAGGGGTTTTATTGGGTTTAGGGTTTAGGCTTCAGGGATATTTTAGGGTTTCGGGGTTTAGGGTTCAGGGTTTAGGCCCAGTTTAGGCTTCAGGGATAGTGTTTTATGAGGGCCTTCCAAGATTACTTTCTTGGTTTCAAGTCCACAAGAGGAGTTGGGTTCTTGTGCTAAGAGTAGGCAGGTCAGTATGTTACCTAGACAGCTCTCCCTCGAGCCCCGTCCGCGCGCGCACACCGAGTTCGTTCTCGAATCGATTTTGCCGCTTCCGAATCTAGCAAATTGTGCCGTCGCTCATGCACGTTCGGGGCTTTCGTATTTCGGATCTTTCATTGTTTTGTGTCTATGTGGCCGCAATAGTTAACATGTACCGAATTGCAGGTTGCTGTATGGTTTATGGGTTTACAAAAATGAAGATCCAGTTGTATCAGCGGCATCCACCGAAGGCGCGTGTGTGCGCTGTCCTTGAACTCAGTCGGCCCGTTGCTCGACGCACAAACCCCAAAGCCCTCTCACCCTTAGCCCTTATATTAGGGTTTAGGGTTTAGTATAAGCCTTGAACACCCAAACTCCAAAGCCCTCGAGCCACGCACCCTGCTTGACAGCATGAGACCCTAAGAGCTTCAGACCTCCTGAGAAACCGAGGCATCAAAAGCCCCGTCCTAGAGTGCCGAAACCATAAACCGCTTAAAGCTGGGTTTAGGGTTTAGCGAACCATAAGTGCTTAAAGCCAATGGGCCAAGTTTAGGGTTTTGGGTTGTGGGTACCCGGAAGACTCCAAAGGTCCAACACCGGATACATCCGTTGAACGCATGGGAGGCCGTTCGGTATCTCGTGCCTTTCGGTAGGACTGGTGCGCGCTCCCTCGCTGTAGTCCATACATATACAAGCATTATGCAATCAAAGATGACCAGACAATGCCTTTGTTTGTCTCTGTTTGCGTCTCCCTCCCGCCCTCCATCCATCCAATGTTTTTGGTATAGATAGATAGATAGATCAGTATATATATATATGTACATGTATGTATACATGCATACATAGAGAGTTAGAGAGAGGAAGAGAGAGAGAGAGAGAGAGATCGATCGATGTGCTGAAACATGCACATGTTCTTGCATGTTTCTGAATGCGCCTGCTAGTTAAGTAATATTGATTTGTGCATGCAGCGTCTAGTTTTTACCACCCATTTTTTCGTGTGCAGGTTGACGGAGTGCAGTAGCTCATGTGTTGGTACAACGATTAACGGTGCCAATGCCACAGCTCTGCATTACTTTCACTCCGGACTAAACCCTGTCAGGCATGCGAGAGGCCCGATCGTAGTAGACTGAGTATGCTTCGTACAGGTTTATTGCGCCAAGCAGTGTGCACCAGCAGTAGGTTGGTCAGGCAGCAAAGAGTCCTGGACACTGCCTTTCACAGAAGAGCTGCCTGCTTGGCTTGACATGGCCATCGCTTCGATGCCATCTCAGCCAATCGAATGATTCATGGCTTCACAGACACGCACGGGCTGGACGTATTTTGCAGGATAGCTTGCGCTTGTCAGGTGCCCTGAACATCAGGCGCACCAGAAAGCTTTTAATCTTGCTGTCTCTGGCGCAGCATTTGCGGTTCGCGCAGCTGGCCGAGCTGACGCCTGCTGAAACTTGCGGCGCGGATGGAAAAGCACTTTATCCCGAAATGAGTCCACTAGATCTAAATTCATACGATGCATTATGTCACGCCACTTTAGTCCACCCCACTGCACTCGTATCGCATCACATGCATTCATGCATTTGCACATATCATATATATATATATGTCGTCTTATTTTCTTGCACGGACCATGGCTGAAACCAGGACGAGGCACGTAGAAAAACATCGAGCCTTCTTGATGCATAGCTAATGTAGCAGACCCCCTGTAGAATCCCATGCCTGTTCGTGGACATTCAGAATTCAGGAAGGCTCCGAAGCTGTGGGGCTGAGACAGACATCATAGGCAGTATCGCATCCGACCCAACCTGCTTACTGTAGCTTTTGTGCCCGTGCTCGCGCATGGTCGGGGATGATGTTTCGAGGCAAGGTGTCCGGCAGTGCCTATGCCTTTGACGTTACAGAGCGGGAGCATGAGTACCTGGTGCAGCGACTAAACCAGCAGGATTTGGATCGCAACCTCTGTGTGTCTACAAGCAGCCTCTTCAAGTGGATGCAAGCTGCTCGCATGGAGCTCGCATGGCTGCAAGCTGGCTATAAAAATCTATCCCACGTAGAGCCACAGCTACCGCGACGGCTCTTGGTGGCCTCTCAAGGGCTTCGAATCATCCGGCCCGCAGCGCTGTCTGAGGGACTTCACCGGTCGGTCCTTACCCGTGTCAGTATCGGCAAGGTGGGCAAGACTTCAATGGAGTTCCGCTACGAGATTTTTTTCGAGGCCGACAAGGTCGCAGATGGTTGCACTGTAATGATTTTCGCAACGGGGCCTCCGGGGAGTTTCACTCCAACTCCTGTTCCGGAGGATCTGAAAGCCTTGGCGGCTGAGGGACTCGATGCATCTCCTGCAGAGCTATCTCGCTCCGTTCCGGACCAGGTGCCTGCGAACGCCTACCGGACCAGGGCTTCGGTGCGCTTCTCGGACGAGGACCTGAACAAGCACGCCAACCACTCGGCTCAGGCGCGCTTCTTCGAGGATGCCCGGGAAGAGCTGATCTCAGATACCAAGGCACCACCGGAGCTGCGAAGACTCGCATCCGGTCACACCGAGGCCCTGGCCATCACTTACCTGGCCGAGGCGCATGCGCTGGATGAGCTCGGGATCTTTCTGGCCCCCAGCAAGGAGCCACTTGCCCTGGATGTTTGGGTTCAGCGGACGCAGCCCGACCCCCGGCTCCTGGCAAAAGGACAGTCACCTTTGTCGCGCGTTAGCACCGACTCCTTGAGCCAGGGCCCATCCCAGGCCCTACTTGTAAGACCAGGCTGGAGCAACTTAGAGACTTCGCCAGGTCGTAGTTCGGCACTGTAGCACCCCATGTACCGTACAATCTACTAATTAAGGCATACGAAAACATGCTACAGTCAAGAAACACGAACACACTACCGTTTGATCTACTACTCCTACAGTATTCCAGAATATGCTATAGTATACTAGAACATGGTCTACTACACTATACTTAATTAATATACCATCGTATATCATAATATGGTGTACAACACTTAAGCTCTCTCTGTCTCTCTCCCACTGTATGTGCGTGTATGCATGTACATGTACATGTATATGTATATATGTGTACACCATAATGTACCACTACCTGCTGTAATAATTATCTACAAGCAAACCTCGCCCACGAGGACGGATCCGTGTGGCCAGCGAGCGCTCCAGGGCCACCGATTCTTTCACTGCACGCCTCTAACGTCGCGCACAGCGCAGCAGCGCATGCGATGAGTGGCTGATCGTAGATCATATCAGAGTAAGTTACAGTGTGCTCAATGTGCTATAGTGCTGTTCTAGTATGTAATTTCTGTTCTATTAAAGGATATTGTGGTTTTTGATGGTATCTTATATGGTATGCGTCTGCATGTTCGAGCCTTGCAGCGCGAGCTGTCTAGTCCAGCGAAAGGTGCAGTGGCCTGCATGACCAAGTCCTGGTCCGACCTCAGTGTTTAGGGTTTGGGGTTTAGGCTTAGGGTTTAGGGTTTAAGGGTTTAGGGTTTAGGGTTTAGGTGTCCAACCTCAGGATAAGAGGTTCAGGAAGGACTGCACTGCAGAGTCAGAAGCGCATCTTCAACTGTGCGCTCTTCGTCCCTGGAGTTGTGAGCAGGGTCAGGTGACAGAATCCGTGGCCCTTGGACAAGCATGCTTAGGAGGCCGCGGGAAACAACAATTGAAGATTGAGCGAGGGGAGTTGCGCGTCTTATGCTTGGGGGCCTTAGGCCTTATTCGTGCGTCAAGGGCAGGGAATGGCAGAGCAGTTTTGCTCGCAGTGGCTGTAGGCCCTAGGCAGCATCCAAAACTTATCCACGGCACAAAAGGACCTGACATGGCCACATGGAAAGCTCGAGCTAGCAGCTAGCTGTATGCCAGGCCCCTGATGCACAGACGTGCAGAAGCACAGGATCTTATATAGCCCACAGTTCCTTAGTTACTTGAGTTGCTCGTTTTCATGCGACTACATGACAACACTGTTTGAGAACGTCTTGCTCCGCCATGTGTGACTGGCACCATGCTGGCAGACGCGGCTTGCTCGACAAAGAGTGCGCTTTCCCTCAGTTTGCTACGCTATCGTAGGCTTGCCTGCAGCAGCGCGGGCTTCCTGTTCCAACCAACTGTGTGCGTTCCCATAGGCGCCTAAGTAGTTCCTTTTTGGGGATTACCTTATAGGATTCTAAATATGAATCACAAAAAGGAACTACTTAGGAGCCTATGCGTTGGGTGTGATCGATACTGTCTAAGCATGTTGCTTTTGAGGGAGGGGCTTCGTGTTGCAATTTGGGGATCCGGTCCTTTCCTGGTTTGCCCCAAGCCCTATGATCCCCTATACATAAACCAATAAATAGATAAGTATAAGGGTTTAGGGTTTAGGGGTATAATAGATGGAGGCACTTCAGAGAGACCTCGTTCAAAAGGGGTATAATAGATGATAAACTGTCAGAGAGACAAACAAAAGATGCCTGAAGCGGGGCACTTCATTCAGCTAGCTAGCTAGGTCGGTAGGCAAAGAGGTAGGTCGGCAGGTTGACATAGATAGGTACAGACAGATACAGACAGATACGGGGGCCTAAACAACTACCTAATACCATTTTATTGGGCTTCCTTATTATAAACATAGTATAGTGGGCCCCCAAACCCTATTCTAATTATTAAGGCCCTTATATTAGATAGATACAGATAGATACCCATAGGCCCCTATGTAGTTCCGTTTTGGGATTACCTTATAGGATTCTAAGTATAGACCATAAAAAGGAACTACTTAGGGGCCTATGGATATAGTCGGTGAGGCCCTTCGCTGGACCCCGAAGCTTCCGGCCTGCTTCTTGCTGGCACTTGTCCTGGCTTCCAGGCAGGTCGTCATGCGCGCAAGCGGGGCGTTGTTGCGTTTAGGCTTGGGGGTTTAGAGGGGCTTAGGGTTTAGAGGGGTTCAGGGTAAAGTCCGGTTTCAAAAAGGGGTTTAGAGTGGCTTAGGGTTTCGAGGCTGGTGCAAAAGCCAAAGTATCATACGATCGTCCGTACACTTCACACATGTACATGCGATTTTAACACGATAGGCAGCACCGAGAGGCTGGCTGCGCCCAATGCGGAAAAGACGCTGCAGCAGGCAGCGCCGCACCAATATTTGTAGTTATGTTGAAGACTCGGTGAAATAGGTGCAGATTTGCAACGACAGGCATGCATTCATGAGAACTAGTTTACGGTAGGGTAGGTCGTCAAGTGTGCGAGAGCTCCGGATATTGGTATCTAATTTCTGGTCGGTCTGGTGATGCGAACTCTGTGCCTCTGAGTGTCAGTGCACAGCTGCACAAGTTTGGCGACACTGTCACCGTAAGGCTGTATCCCGTTCTGCCCCCCAGAGAAGCCGGCAGGACATCTTCTTCAGCAAATCATGGGGTTCCCCTCGCGAGCGCCAGCTGATGCAAGTGCCGGCCTGAGAAGAGAGAGACAAAGACAGAGAGAGGGAGAGAGAGAGAGAGAGAGAGAGAGAGAGAGAGAGAGGGAGAGAGAGTTTAGTTTTGCGGGTGCGCTTTCGTGCGCGAGGTTCAGGGCTGGACGCGCCCTGGACCTCCAGAGCGAGAGAGAGAGAGAGTTTAGTGTAGGGTTGATGATTGAAGCGCTGTCGCAATTCATTGAAACTGTGGTGTTTCTTTGGTGACGGAGGCGTTTGAGGCTTTTTCGATTTCGGTGCCTTCGGTGAGCGCAGCACGAAAGTACAGAAGGCAAGGCCTTGCCCAGTGGAGTCGCTATACAGCCATGTCCGTTCTTGCGCATGTGTGCGGTCCTTGCACTTAAGCCCTCCTTCCCAGAGACTCCAAAACCCCTTAATTAAGGAATATACCTTAAATTATAATTGGAACCCTAATAAGACTTAATAAGGTATATTCCTTAATTAAGGGATTTTGGAGTCTCTGGGCTTACTGACAGTGCAGCGTCCATGTCGTCACTCTGTCCTGGAATCGAGTATACCATCCATCATAGTCGAGGAGATGCGCTTGTTGGGATCGAAAGACATTCAGGCGCGCAGTGGCTGGCTCTGAGTTGCGATAGGACTGGCACTGGGATGCTATGGGAGTGCGCAATCCGTGCTGTCTGTAGTTGCAGAGCGGCGGTTGCTGTGATGCCACAGTCTCGCAAGCCCAAACTACAACGCCAAACATCGAGTTCAGAGCTAATGCCTTGTTTGGTTGTGGGTGTGTCTCGAAGCCTTGCCGGAATGCGAGTATCGAAACCCCAAAGCCCCAGACCCCCCCCCCCCCTTTCCCGGCCCTTTCCTTAAACCCTAAACCCTAAACTTCTGGCATTTTTCCAGCAGGGCAGCCATCGGGTAGTGGCCGCGATGACAACTACTCCGAGCCTCGTCTCCACTCGATTGCATAGGGGAATCCAGAGAACCCAATACCCCCTAATTAAGGAATCTACCTTAAATCATATTATTAAAGGCCCCTTTAATTTAAGGTATATTCCTTAACCAAGGGGTATTGGGTTCTCTGAGAAGACGAGGATTTGGGGCGCGTTGGCTGTGAAGCCAGGTGGTCTACTAAGCGTGCTTGGCCGATTTAAGCTGTTACGTAGGCATCACACGGTTCCTAATTCTAAATAGTGGCTGGGCAGTAAAAAGGCCTCGGGGGTGCGAAGGAGGTGGAGGGTGTCCGGTTCAAGAGAGCGAAGACACGTGTCGAAGGTCTGCTGACGGTTCGGGGAGTTGAGCAGACCGACGGATCCCTCTGCCTAGGACGCGGATTCAGCTGATCGAGCGTGTCGTCGACAGCCTCCTAAATCAGAGCAGGACGACCAGTTGTCCATCAATCACGGGATCCATTTTGCTTCTTTTTGCTTCTGCTTGTAGCATGCCACAGGACTGGCGTAAAGTTCGCCCATGATCATGGCGTACTTATGTTTCAAGGGTTGCTGGGGAAGCTGCTAGTGAGAGCGAGCATGGCACTAACCTGTCCCCGGTCGAAGGCTTCCTTTACTGATACCATGATCGCTCTTCTGAGCAGAGAGGTTCTGAATCTGTATTTCGGATCGTTGGAGAGTGCTTGTGGCACAGTGGCCAGCACCGGCAAAGCATATGTGGGTCGACTTCACGCGAATCTAGGCATGACCCTGGGGGAAGCGACTTCATGTGGCTTTAACCGGCTTCATGTGGCTTTGGTCGACTCAACACCAGCGCTTGTATGGCTCATGGCATGTATGCTCATTTATACGCACACAAGGCCCGAATACCGACGGTACGCAGACATTTTACTCCTTCCGTAACCTGTGCTGAAGCCCACATCCGGGCCATATGCACATGGGCCTTCACTATTCTTGGTGTGACTAAATGCACATGATGTGAATAAACGCGGATCGGAGCTTCCCCCTCGGGATGTTGTGACTAAGCGCGACCTGCTGGGACTTAATTAATATTAATTTAATCCCACCGCTCCTATGGGGAGGCCATTGGATGCAGTCTACCTTTTTGTCCCACATGTCTTCTTGCGGGACGGCAGCCAGTGCCATGGCCAGCATTGTGCCAAAAAACGCAGCTTTTTGCAGTGCTCCTTCGGCGTCGTAGACTTTGGCCAAGCAGATCAATGTGCGTAGGCGTAGACCGTATAATGCTTTGGCAGGGACGCCACTGTACAACGCAGGCAAGCAAGATGAGAAGACAACTAATTGTGCAGAACATTCTTTGGTAATGAAGTTGCCGTTTGAGCTGACATGCGCAGAGTGCCCTCAGTGTCTTGTCGAGAAGAGCTCGATTAAACTGCTTCGTGCCAGGGCTCCCCGGCCCTTGACTGCCTGTACTGCTTGGCCCCGAAGCAGGGCTTTCTCAGCCCTCTTCCCTCGTGCTCGGCACTGTCTGCGTTGTGAGGTAGCGTATCGTACTTTCTGCAAGTCTAGAAACAAGAGCTTAAACCCTAAACCCCGAAAGCCCTAAACCCCAAACCCTAAACCCCAAACCCCTAAACCCCTAAACCCCTAAACCCTACACCCCTCAGAGGTACATCCTTCCTCCCTGGTTGCAGCAGAAGGCCAAGAGGGCAGGGATGGGATCCTTGTTTTACAGAGTTTATAGGGTTAGGGTAGTTTCATGGTTTAGTAGTTAGGGGCAAGGTATGGAAGTTCAGTCATGCGAGCTGAACCACCGTTTGCTCAGAGCTTAGGGCGATTGCACAAGTCCTGATGCCAAAAGGGTTTAGGAGGTCCCTGTAAGGGGATGGAGTTTGGGTTCGGGATGTGTAGTGCCGATGCAGAGCGCAGCTTTGAGTCTTCCTCCGATGGTGTCCAAGCGCAGAGCCTGACTTGACATCTTAAAATAGTACCGCTTTTCGATTAGCATAGGGTTTGGGGGCCCTTATACCATCATCATATATAACTATAGTAACTATAGCATAATAGTCCACCAGCCCTATTTTAATTGTCAACTCACGTACATTCACTGCACTATCAGCGCAGCAGACATCGTTGAGGAGGCCACACCTCCACCAAATCTATGGCCGCGGCACGCGCATCAACAGCCGAAGCCTGTCTTGAAGAACAGAGCACATGTAGCGAAGCTTGTTCTTTGGAGTCCACCTCTCTTCGGCTTGGCATCGGCCATGCTGCGGATCCAGACCGTGTCGGGTGAAGATCTCGTTGCCCTTGACTTGGCGAGCTTTCTCGAGACGCAGCCCGCCGGCATGCATCCCGTCCGGGCACTGAAGCAACGCTTGCACAGCATTTGCGGCGTGTCAAGGTTCAGGCAAAGGCTGGTATGCTTGGATGGCAAGATGGTTCTAGATGACGATGGCACCCTGAGACCTGGCGAAGTTCAGGTCGTACTTCTAAGCTTCTGCCCACCATCGAACGATCAAGTGACTGCGCTTCGAGATGCAGCGGGACGTGGCGTGTCAGCAGCAGTGGAGACTTTGCTACAAAGACCGCAAGACCCAGATTTGGGCAATCCGGCCCCTCTGTTCGAGGCATCCAGACACGGCCAAACAGAGGTTGCACGCCTTTTGCTGGAGGCCAATGCAGACAAGGACAAGGCCACGCTGCATGGCGCTACCCCGTTGTTCATTGCAGCTCGGAGAGGGCAGCTGGAGGTTGCACGCCTTTTGCTGGAGGCCAATGCCGACAAGGACAAGGCAACGCAGGATGGCGCTACCCCATTGCGCATTGCAGCTCAGGAGGGGCAGCTGGAGCTTTCACGCCTTTTGCTGGAGGCCAATGCAGACATGGACAAGGCCATGCAGGATGGCAGCACGGCGTTGTGCATTGCAGCTCGGAGAGGGCACGTGAAGGTTGCGCGCCTTTTGCTGGAGGCCAATGCTGACAAAGAGAAGGCCACGCGGGCTGGCAGCACGCCGTTGTGCATTGCAGCTGAGGAGGGGCAGCTGGAGCTTTCACGCCTTTTGCTGGAGGCCAAAGCTGACAAAGAGAAGGGTTGGCGGGATGGCAGCACGCCGTTGTGCATTGCAGCTCGGAGAGGGCACGTGGAGGTTGCACGCCTTTTGCTGGAGGCCAATGCAGACAAAGACAAGGCCACGCAGGATGGCAGCACGGCGTTGTGCATTGCAGCTCGGAGAGGGCACGTGAAGGTTGCGCGCCTTTTGCTTGAGGCCAATGCTGACAAAGAGAAGGCCACGCGGGCTGGCAGCACGCCGTTGTGCATTGCAGCTGAGGAGGGGCAGCTGGAGCTTTCACGCCTTTTGTTGGAGGCCAATGCAGACATGGACAAGGCCAGGCGGGATGGCAGCACCCCGTTGTGCATTGCAGCTCGGAGAGGGCAGCTGGAGGTTGCACGCCT
>CAJNJA010098441.1:912-19029 GCA_905231915.1 Symbiodinium necroappetens
TCCGAAGGATCTTTAGGGTTTAGGGTTTAGGGTTTAGGGGATCTTCAAAGCCTCAAGAGGTACGGTTTAGGGGTTTAGGGGGTTTAGGGTTTAGGGTTTAGGGTAGGTAAAGAGTTGGAACTTAGATTAGGGCTTCTGGGGTTTAGGGTTTAGAGGTTTAGGGTTTAGGGTTTAGAGGTTTAGGGTTTAGGGGATTGGGTTTAGGGTTTCTGGGGTATGATTCAACGGGAGACGGGCTGCAACCGGTTACTGTACAAACAGCAGGTTCAGCCTCCGACTAGCATTTCATCCCGTATGCCCCCGGCAAGTTTCATGGCCTCCGTTTCTTTGAAGCCACGAGCTTTCAGGACGTCGTAGATTGTATTGTGGAAGGAGCACCTGCTGGCTGAACTCACTCTCCAGGTTTCGACCGGGATAGTGTCACGATTTCTGGCTCCCTGTTGAGGCCATAACATCAATGATAACTTTTAATCCTTATTAGGGTTTTATCTTAACAAAAATGTAAAATTGTATCCAACAAGGACCAAGATTTGGGGTTTTGTGTGGAGTTTGCACTTAAGTGTAGCTCGGTCCCTCAACCCCGAACCTGAATTCACACAAAACTCGCTTCTAGCCCCCTGCCCCTTGGAAAACTTTACGATTTTCGAACTAGGGGTTGTTGACAAATTTACTCTCTAACTCTGCCTGAGACACACCTAATTCACTCTCTCTGCAAGAGCCCTAAACCAAACACCCCAACAGCCCCAAACCCAAAAGACCAACAGCCCTAAACCCCAAAAATGGCCAAAAAAGCCCTCAACCCAAAAGGTCAAAAG
Source organism: Symbiodinium necroappetens (assembly GCA_905231915.1). Taxonomy (NCBI): domain Eukaryota; class Dinophyceae; order Suessiales; family Symbiodiniaceae; genus Symbiodinium; species Symbiodinium necroappetens. The sequence goes on from CAJNJA010098441.1 coordinate 1,728, forward strand.
CCCCACTGGCCTGAATTTGATGTCCCTCCAGGGCGAGGCATCAGAGGGTCTGTCCAGGCGCTTACGAAGCTCCTCCGACATCCGCGCCTCAGAGGTACGACAGGGTTTAGTTTAGGGTTTGGGGTTTGGGGTTTAGGGTTTCGGGTTTAGGCTTATAGGGTTTAGGGTTTAGGGCTAAGGGTATAGGGTTCAAGGGTGTAGGGCTAAGGGAAAAGGGTTTAGGGCTTAGGGCTTGAAGTTTAGGGCTTAGGGTTTAGGGCTAAGGGTATAGGGTTCAAGGGTGTAGGGTCTTGGGGTTTAGGGTTTAGGGTTTCGGGTTTAGGCTTATAGGGTTTAGGGTGTAGGGCTAAGGGTATAGGGTTCAAGGGTGTAGGGTCTTGGGGTTTAAGAAACGTTTTAACAGACGTCCGGGTAACGGCTTGGGGTTTCTGGGTTTAGGGGTTAGTGTTCCTTGAAGGCCTCATTAAAATCAAGTAATTGAACGGCTCCTACTGTTGATGATATAAATCCTGCATTACCTTAAGGACCCTAAACTATGGGAATTATGGTATATTCCTTATTATGGGTAATGCAGGATTGATGGGGCCTCCGGGAGTAAGTACCTGCCATCAGGCTTATGGTAATAGTAGTAATGGTAATCGTAATAATGATCGGAATAGTAGTAATAATAACAATAATAAAGGTGGTACTCGCATGCGGAAAACTGCCTGCTGGGGTGGTTTAGTTACAGGAAACTACCGGTGGGGAGTTTAGGGTATATGGGGCTTCTATAAGGCTTCTATAAGGTATATAGACCTTCTACAAGGCTCCTATAACGGTGAGCATAACTTCCCACCCGAAACTGTCCTAGATTTAGGCTTTAGGGTTGAGGTCCCGTCTCTGGGGCTCCTCTCGCGGAGCTGCAGGCCTTGGGAAACGTGGAGAAGAGTGGGCCAATTCAGCAGAAGATGCTCCCCCCTCCCCCTACCTACAGAGCCTCAATGCCTTGCACCCTGAACCTGAACCCTACGTCCTTCAACCCTACACCGCAAACCCCTGAAATCCTATAAACCCTCACTCAGCCGGCAAGCTCTACCCATAGGCCCTTAAGTAGTTCCTTCTTATGGTCTATATTTAGAACCCTATAAGGTAATCCCAAAAAGGAACTACTCAGGGGCCTATGGGTAGGCGACTCTGTGGTTCGGGGACTTAGAGTGAAGTGTCGGAGGCCTCAAAGAGTGGGGTGAAGGTAGGTGGGTAATTCCCAAATAATCGTCCTTCTATAAGGGATCCTTGATCCTACCTACCTATTCCCACCTCCCTCCCAAAGAATAGTCCTTCTATAAGGGATCCGGGATCCTACCTACCTTCATCCCACCTTTTGGGGCCTCCGAAAGTGTTGGCACAGCTCGGGCTGCGGCATGTTGCAGCAAGCCTGACAGTCATCTTGGAAGCCACCTACAGTTTTTGGGGCTTCGGGGTTTTAGGGACTCCTTTAAAGGGATCTATACGTGTTCAGAAGTTTTAGGGTTTTAGGGTTTTTTGGGGTTTTTGGTGTTTAGGGTTCAGGGTTCAGGGTATACCTATACGGTTCAGAGTTCAGGGTTCAGGGTATCCAGGGTATAGGGTTCAGAGGTTACCTAGAGTCTCCATTGTAGTTCCTTTTTGGGGATACCTTATAAAATCCTGAAGATGTGATATGATTGGTTAAGCCAAAAAAGGAACTGCAATGGAGACTACAGGTAGGCTTAAGACCGGATCGTAGAGGCTTTCTGTACGGCTGTATGAAACTTCTTGGGGCATATCGTGCAAGAGTTAAGAGATAAAGGAAGCTTTGCGTATACAGGGACTACAAATGAGGTGCAATGTTGCTCATTGTTCAGAACTCTATATCAAGCTCTGATATTTGTCGGAGGCCTATGCAATGTTTAGTGCCGATGTGTCCAATTAGACTCGGAAAGTCCTGCCTTGTGTTGGACTGCCGGGAAGAAAAAAAAACAACTTCGTTTACAAAAGCCCTACGCCCTACCCCCTAAACCCTAGCTTAGCAAGTCATTTAGTCATTTGGTCAGCCGGTTGGTTGTTCGGTTGGTCATTTTGTTGGTCGTTGGGTGTAGGTAGGATGCTAGGTAGGCAGGCAGGCAGGCAGGCAGGTAGGTAAGTAGTGGGTATATAGGTATTTGATTCACTTCCATCCTTCCTTCCTTCGCTCCTTCAGTCGGTACTTAGCTGACAGCCAGCTATGCGCTGATTAGGTAAGTACTTTCGTACATAGGTCATAGGTGCTGGCTTGATGCCTTTATCGCCAGTAACATTTATACTGCTTGCGCTTGCCGCCTACTGATCCTTGAATGCCGACAACAATGCTGATCCACCATCACGGCAAGCGAGTGAATGCAGCGCGCTATGGCATGACTAAGAAAACAGTCAGTATCGGATACCGTATGAGTACATGGGTGAATGATATTTGAGTAGTCGTCGCAGAGGCCGGGGCAGCAATCGTATGCCGAAATAGGGATCGTATGCACAGAAATACTTAGGCACCTTGTCCGGCTGGCTGCTAAGCTAAAGCCTGACCCCTTCCCTCACCAAAGAAGGCCAAGGCCTTTATTCAGCGTCTGCTGCCATGCCAGGGCTAAGCGCACCACGGATGTAGGGAGCGTGAGGCTGCTGGTTTAGGGTTTCGGGTCTGGGGACGGCGCGGAAAGCTGATGCTTGGAAAGCTCCCGAGCTAAGCTTGAAAACCCGCATCGCTCTTTGAAGCATTAGTCACCTTTAATCCTCTAGCGACTCTGACCTCTAGTAGTCTAAATAATAGTCTTGGACTATTTCAGAGGGCCACGAAAACATGGCTCAGGGCCCTGCGTCTTATTGTTGCCATGCGTTTCTCCTTGCGATCTCATCATGTGAATGCTTCTCCAAGAGGCCTGCGTGCACGTACTGTATGGTATTTCGCACTTGTTGGGTCTAACTTGTGTCTTCGTGACCTCCTACGAAAGGTGCTGCGCAGTTTTCGGGGAAGTGCTGCAAAAGCGGTGTAGGCAAACTCCGCAGTGGCAGGAGTGGAGAGAAAGCCTGAACTTCCCGAGGCTGCAATAAGCAGAGAGGAGCCGCTTTGACCGTCGATGGGGGGGGGAGTCGATTTCGGTTTATTCTGACCCATGAAGAATGATCCCCCATTTCCATTTAACTCAGGGAGCCAAAGCCATTCTCAGAAGCGTGGCTCTCTTTTCTACGGTCGCGGGTCGACGGTGCAAAGAAACATTCTTTTCGAAATGTCCTGAGCTAAGCGATGTCCGCATAGAAAAGGCCAAGGGCACCTGTCAGCCCCTGAACGTAGCATCGCCAAGTATGCCTACACAAGCCTCCCTTTGGCAATCTTGAGGAACGGAAGAGTACTGCCCAACACACACTATCGAAGCCCTGGTAAAACCCTTGCAAAGCCCGGTAGAACTGCGTGAAGAACACTATACAACCCTTGTGAAGACCGGTACAAACCCATTAAGCACACTATCAAACCTTGTAACACCGGTTAGAGCTCCATTAAGAACCAAGGTCGTAGAGGACCTTAGTAACTTAAATAGGATGTAAACAATAGGAACCTACGGACTACTGTTGGTAATACATCCGACGGACCCCTACTCAACTAAACCTTACAAACCCTTATTCATCAAACCCTGATTTAGTAACCCATGTAGAGGCCCTTATAGAACCCTTTAAAGGAGCCCTAGTCTGGACTTTGAAGTAACCAGGGAGAAAAAAGTATAGACTTTTAATTTATAATGGTTCCTTTAAGGAACAGGTCCAAAAAAAAAAGTATTCAAGTATGGTACTCTAAAACCCAGTATTCTACTTGTAGAGGTCCTCTAGAGTATGTTCCGGTAGCTCAAAGGGAGGCTCAATGGCTGCCTCGAGGCGTTCAGCATGTGTGCGGGATCGCATGTACAAGTTTGACATTCAAACCTTTCGGGTGCTACTGTTAAGGTGCTACTGTTGTTGATATAAATCCTGCACTACCTTAAGGACCCGAAACTATGGGAATTATGGTTTGTGGGTAATGCAGGGTTTATATCATCAGCCGTATGGTTTTTAGGGCGTGGGGTACCCTAAACCCTAAACCCTCTTCAGAGTGTCGTTTCAGATTTATGTCTCTTGGGTGGCTCTTGGGGTTTCGGGTTCAGGTAGGCTGGAAATGGTGCAAATAATGACAGTGGTGCGACTTAATAAGTCCCTGGCCCTCGAAGTAACCCGACGAAGCCCTCATGAAACCCCTTGAACAGCCCCAGAACAAACCAAATAAACCCCACATCTTGAGTACTGCCCCCCATACAGTAACAGTCTATAGTAGGGCCAGTATTCAGGACCTTATATATCCATAATATGAACATTACTAAACTGTTTCTGAGTGGGGGGGGGAGTATCCAACCCATATGTTGCAAAATAGGGATCTTACTAACTAGAATAGGGCTTGGGCTCCTGTAATACCAAACGGGAACCTTAAGGAATAATATGGCTAATGATGCAGGCTTCTAAGCTCGATCTTAAACCCCTACCCCCAAAAACCCCTAAACCCTAAACCAAAAGCCCAAAGCCCCTATGGACGCCTTCAAGGACCCCGTTAAGGAAACACCCGGCTTCCTCTGAAGCCTCGATGCTTGCCTCGTGCCGAACTCTCGCTTCGCGAGGGGCACGCGGTGCAAATGTTAAATGTCGCAGGAAGGAAGTACAGGGTTTAGGCTTCAGGGTCTCTAGGGTTTAGGGTTTAGGGTTCAGGATTGAGGCTTTAGGGCTTCTAGGGTTCAGGGTTGAGGGTTTCTAGAGTTTAGGGCTTCAAGGGTTTGGGGTTTAGGGTTCAGGATTGAGGCTTTAGGGTTTCTAGGGTTTAGGGTTTAGGGTCCAGGATTGAAGCTTTAGGATTTCTAGGGTTAAGGCTCTAGGGTTTAGGCTTTAGCGCTTGTAGGGTTTAAGGTTCAATTTAGGCTCTGCTGAGGCTCGCGGGCTCAGGGTTTCGGGTTCAGGGCTCATACCTCAAGGTTTAATTATGCCTCAAACGACAGGGTTCAGGGCTCAATATAGAGGACGCAATGACCGTAACAGCTTGCCTGCGTAAGTACATGTTGAGATACACTGCTCAGTGCACCAGCTGTACTAAGGTTTAGGGTTCCACGGGTTAGGGTTCAAGTAACCACTTTGACCTAATTTAAGACCCGCAGGAACTGAACGCACCGATAAACATCTGACAAGGATCTTAGGATATGAGAAGACACGCGCGCACACACACACACACATCCGTGGTGTTGGAGGCAAAAGGTTCTAAGCACGGCTGAGATGATTGATGTGTGTGGATGTATGTATGTATGTATGTATGTATGTATGAATTTCTGTATGCATGTATGTATGCATGTATGTATGCATGTATCTATGTATGATTTTATGTATGCATGTATGTATGCATGTATGTATGTATGTATGTATGTATATATAGATATATATGTATACACCTGCATGTGTATGGAGTTGAGTTCAAAACGGTTTAGGGCTTAGGATGTTGCCAAGTCGTGGGCCTCGGCAGCGTTTTCGGGCTGAGGATTGTGTTGGGTTCTGTCTCTGAGGGGAGAAATTGGGGACGCTCAGCCGCCCATGACGGGATCCTCCTGGACAGCCGCGGCTTATCTAGACCCTGACCAGAATCGAGTCTTAAGTCTCTAGTAGTGTTGAAGGAGCATGTACCCATAGGCTCCTAAGTAGTTCCTTTTTATTGTGGTTTATATTTCGAATCCTGAAAGGTAATCCCAAAAAGGAACTACTAAGGAGCCTATGGGTACGCAAGGGTTTAATAAGGCTGTAGGGATCTGTTTCCTTGTTGTTGTTTGCTATTCTCTTACTATGGCACGTGGACCATGCAACGCATGTATCAGTGTCTAGGTTATCCATAAACCAAAAGACCCAGCGGTAAAACCACCCAGAAATCGTAAACTCTGCAGCCTAGCACCCTTACTTGACCTAAGACCTTTTGACTCTACCCATAGGCCGCAGGGCCCTAAGTAGTTCCTTTTTGGGATAACCTTATATGATTCAAAATATAAACCATAAAAAGGAACTACTTAGGGGCCTATGGGTGAAGCCTACGGAACCTGGCTCCAATCGTCTCTGAGGCCCCTGGCCTTCAACTCGGCAGGTACACTGTTTAGGGTTTAGGGCTTAAGGGTTTAAGGGTTTAGGGTTTAAGGGTTTAAGGGTTTAGGGTTTAAGGGTTTAGGGTTCAGGGTTTAGGGTTTAAGAGTTTAGGGGTTGAGGTTTCTAGAGTTTAGAGAACTTTCGGGGTTGGGTGCGGCATGCGCTGCGAGTGCAGAAGCGGTGGTGTGCAAGGTGCAAGTCAGGGCTTTTTGCTGGTGTTAGGCTGCAGCTGAGTCTTGGGGTGTTGGATTCTCACTCTTCTTCTGTGCGAGAGTCTGCATACTCGTTGCATGCTTCTTGAGGCTTGCAATTGTTTCCTACACCCCAAACCCTAATCCATTACTAGAGAAACTCTCCAGGAAATCCCGCAAGCCCCAAGAAAGCCCCAGGCCCTTCAGCCTAGAATCCTAAGTCGAAAACCTTCAGGGTTTAGGTTTAGGGTTCAGGGCAACGAAAACAAACTTTACAACAACCTTACAAAACCCTATAGCCGCAGAAATCCCCTACAGGATGCACCTAAGCCCTGAACCCTCGTCGAATCCTTGAAGCGACCCTCGTAGGAACTTGCAGGGCGGCTTCAAAAAGTAGCACAGGGTTTTGAGGGTTTAGGGTGTAGGGACCTTAAGAGTAAGAGATATAACAAGGGTTTCGGGGGGTACGTAGATTACAGAAAGATTTTTATATCAAGGAGGCACAAGGATTAGTATGGGTAAGAATTCAAACCCCTCATTGTCATCACCCATCCTCCAAACCCTAAGCCCTAAAGCCGAAACCCTAAACCCTGCAAACCCTAAGCCCTAAACCCTAAACCGGAAACTCAAAGCCCTAAACCCGAAACCCTAAACCGTGCCTGTATTCGACCCCCTAATCCCAAACGAGCCTTTCGCCCCCAAGAACAGGGAGGCCTGGCCTCCTCGCCCTTTTTTCGGGCAAGACGCCGGCGGTAGACCGAACCTTTGCCGGACGTTAAGAAGGCCTTCATAGGGGCCTTAATGAAATAAGAAGGCCTTCATAGGGTTTTAATGAATTCTACTGAGCTTTCAAAGGCATTGGCGATGAATCTCAATGAGTTCTAAGGGAATTGAATGAGGCTTTCTGAAGCCATTCCAATACCTTTGCTGGGGTTTCATCAGTTTCGATGGGTTTCAGAATAAGGAATGTCCTTTGAATTGTACAGGGTTTTCATTATGACTTGGGGAGTGTTCAACAATTCAACGGTACAGGGCTTGCTGGGTGTAGGACGTATGGATTCCTGGCTGACTAAAAGGCTCCTTCATAAAGATTTTACGAATTAGAAGTTCCTTTTGGGGGGTTCCCACCAAAGATCCGACGGTGTAGACTGACGGTCATGTATTTCTCCAACTGACTAACGATGAATAGTTGCTGCATATTCAGGTGCGCATGAATTACAACCATGTGGCTGAAAACATTGAGTCAGGACTGGTTATAGTAGTAGCGGTAGTAGTAGCAGCAGTAGTAGTAGTAGTAGTAGTAGTAGGAGTAGGAGTAGGAGTAGCAGCAGCAGCAGCAGCCGCAGCCGTACCAACAGGGGCAGGGGTAGGGGCAGTAGCAGCAGGGGTAGGAGTGGGGAGTGGCAGTCGGAGTAGGGGTAAGAATAGGAGAGGACGTGGGAGTAGTAGGAGGAGTAGTAGTTGTTGCTGTTGTCGCTGTTGCTGTTGTTGTTGTTGTTGCTGGTGGGGTTGCGGCTGTTGTTGCTGTTGTTGCTGTTGCTGTTGTTGCTGTTGTTGCTGTTGCTCCTGTGTTGCTATTGTTGCTGCAGTTGTTGCTGTTGTTGTTGTTGTTGCTGCTGCTGCTGCTGCTGGTGTTGTTGTTGTTGTTGCTGCTAGTTGACACCGTTGTCGCCGTCTTCGTCGTGATCGTGGTCGTCGTCGGGGTTCGTCGTCGTCGTCGCAATAGCAATAGTCTGCTGCTACGGTTCTGTTGCCATCATGACTACAAGACTCTGCCAACCCTAAACGGCCCTAAACCCTAAACTTGGCCCTAAACCCTGAACCCTAAACCCTAAACCCTCAAACCTTCAACTCTTTCGTCGCAACAGAGACCCTAACCCGTAAACTAAAGAAACGCAATCAAAGCAAAACGATCCAGAAGCCACCCGAAGCCAATTCGGGGCTTAGGCTTGTTATTGCCTCAGGGGTAGTGGCTATTGCACTGTGATAACTAAACCCGGCTTGGTCTTAGTCCGCTGTGAACCATTCGCTACTCCCCAGAGAGCCCAATACCCCTTAAATAAGGAACATACCTTAAAAGCCTTAAATTGTGGGGCCTTAATATTATGATTCAAGGTATATTCCTTAATTCCCTTATAGAAACCCTAATAGATCCCTTTAAGGAACCCTTTTAAGGTATATTCCTTAATTCCCTTATAGAAACCCTTATAGATCCCTTTAAGGAACCCTGTTAAGGTAGATTCCTTAATTGAGGGGTTTTGGGCTCTCGGGGTCGGACCGGGCCCACGCAGCAAGAACTTTTAGGGATTTAGGGTTTAGGGTCTATAGGTTAGGGTTTAGGGTTTAGGGTTTAGGGTTTAGGGTCTATAGGGTTAGGGTTTAGGGTTTAGGGTTTAGGGTCTATAGGGTTAGGGTTTAGGGTTTACTGTGGCGTAGCTCTGTCGGAATTGAAGAGACGCAGCCAAATGCAGGGCAATGCAGGGGTCTTATTAAGTAGAATAGAGCTTTGGGGGGGATACCATACTGTGAGATTTTATAAGCAGCTGTATTAAGATACCATAACTTATGTCCCGGCACACTTTCGCCTTTTCTGCCAAGAGGCGGTTGGCTCGGGACTTCTCCTTTGTGATGTCCCACCTCGTAGCAGCGGACAAAAACAAACCCACAACCATCTGCGCCTAGTCCTTTTTTCAACGAACGCTCGCATATTTGGGCCCCTTTCCCTGGCAGATCAGTCCTTAACCTCACAACCGACAAAAGATGCATCACGAGGAGAGTGTCAGAACAGGGAACGACTCAGAAAGGGGGACATGCCAAGGGTAGGGACGGCAGTCGCGAGAGTCCGGATTTGGTGGAGTGGGGACCGCTGTAGTATTCTCGTGAAGTAATCGAAAGATGAACGTCACACCTCAGCAAACCCTATATCTTCACGACGGTCACGACCTCTCACACTGAAAACCTGAAAAACCCACACCCGATAAAGCCGGAACACCCAAACCCCTAAAGCCCGACACACGGAGCCGTGAAACCCGAACTCGATCTCTCCCATGATCCCGTTTCTCAACTCTTGTTGCGCGCCTGTCAGGCTCCCTGTGGCGAACCTGGCTCCAGGTGTGACTATTTCGAGGTTTAGGCTAGCAAGGCTTTTGTGGGGGTGCAGGGTCGTTGAGCTGTGCGGTCTGAGAGGGGTGTAGGGTTTCAGGGTCTCTAGGGTTTCGTTTAGGGCTGGGTTTGCAGCTTCGGGCTTGGAATGCGGCTCGAGGGGTTTCAGGGTTGAGGGGTGATGGTTTCCGTGTTATGTTAGCAGCATGCGACTCCTATTCCTGCTCTTGCTCCTGCTCCTGCTGCTACCACTGCGGCTGCTACTGCTACTGCTACTGCTACTGCTACTGCTACTGCTACTGCTACTGCTACTGCTACTGCTACTGCTACTGCTACAACTACTGCTATTTCTGATGCTGCTGCTGCTGCTGCTGCTACTACTACTACTACCACCACTACCACTACCACTACCACTACCACTACCACCATCACCACTACCACCATCACCACCTACGACGAGGACTACCACGACGACAATCACCCTTACCACCTCTGCTCTCAGAAAAGTCAAGACGTCGACGCCTGGTAACAGTCCACGCCAAAGGCTGACCAGCATCCCCGAGATATCTGGGTATTCAAGGCATCCTCGCACAGAAAGCAGGTCGGTTGGTTCGGTTCCGTGCTTCAGGCTGCAGGGAATCGAGTCAAACTAAAGCGAGTTTTTGAGGCTTCAGCTGGACTGGGTTGGGATTGGTGCTTGTTCGGCTGTCAAACCCCAAACCTTTGGCGCAAGACGTATAGGATACATCGGCAGTGAGGGCTCTGAACATGTTTGGCTTCGGCACGGTAGATCAAAACCCCTTCTGACCCTTCATATAATGGTTCTTGTTATGAAACTCATGATAGTAGTTACCGATAGCGGTCTTCTTGCCAAAACCACAGCTATGCCATGTAATCATGCTGAACATGATTGAAATTATGACACCGGTTCACTGTTTAGGGTTCGGGGCGAAACTGCACCCTAACGTAGGGGCCAAAATAATCACCTATACTATGTTAGGGGGTTCCTTATTATAGTTATTGTATAATGGGGCCCAAAACCCTATTGTAATTATTGAGGCCCTATATGAAAACTTCAGCTATAACACTCTTGAATAAGTAGGCCCCAAATCGAATCCGGCCCAGAACCTAAAACGAGCCTAACCTCGAACGCCCGAAACCTTTACCCCTTAAAGACATCCCTAGCAACATCCCTGAAGCGCCTGAAGCCCTAAACCATCGATAAATCCCTAATCCCTAAACCCTAAACCCTAAAACCCTAAAGCCCTAAACCCTAAACCCTAAATCCTAAAACCCTAAACCCTAAAACCCTAACCCAAACCCTCATAAACTCCAAATCCAAAAGCCGCCTTCCAAAATCAACCTCCAGGCCCTTCCCAAAGCACCTAATGCAGGGGCCTTAATATTTAGAATAGACTGTAGGGTTTTTGGTGTTTAGGGTTTAGGGTTTAGGGAGTTTAGGGGGTTTAGGAGTTTGAGGGGGTTTAGGGTTTGGGGCTTCAGGCTGGTTTACGATTCAGGGTTTAGGGTTTAAGGTTTAGGCTTTAGGGGGGTTCCTTTGAAAGGTCCCTTAAAGGGTACCATAAGAGCTACTATAGGGGTTTAGGGTGTAGCCTTAATAATTAGGATAGGGTTTTGGAGTATATCATACTATCATCACAATAAGGAAGCCCCAAAACCTATTGGTAATTATTTAGGCCCCATATTAAGAAGCCGCCCCACACATTCCAAAGAACATAAACCCTAAACCCTACACCCGTAAACCCTAAACCCTAAACCCATAAACACCTTAACACAAGACTAAGCCCAAAGCCGTTAATTAAGGAATATACCTTATATAAATTTATCGAGTTCTCAACATTATGATTTAAGGTATATTCCTTAATTAAGGGGTTCTCTGGGACAAGGGAAATCATAGTAACGAACCCTCACTCGTGGGGTCAGGTAAACCCTAATCCCGCAACCCTATAAACCCTATAAAACACTAGACCCTCTGAGCCCTATAAGCCCCAAGCCCCCAACCCTAAATACCGCAAATACCGTAAATACCGTAAATACGCTAACTACCCTAAATGTAATACCCTAAACCCTAAACCCTAAAACCCTACACGCTAAGCCCTAAACCCTAAAATCTAACCCTGAACCCTAAACCCTAAATACCCTAACTCCCTAGATACCCTAAATACCAAATACCCTTAATACCCTAAATACCCTAAAACCCTAAATCCTAAACCCTAATGCCTAAGCCCTAAACCCTAAATCCTGAACCCTAAGCCCTAAGCCCTAAACCCTAGACCATCTGAACCCCATAAGCCCTAAACCCTAAAACCCTAGGCCCTAACCCAAGAGCCGGTCCGCCGCTGTGGGCCGAGACTTCATCAAGAAAACGAACTGCTCGAAGTCCAGGTCGTCAGCGCCGCCTAGTTTAGGGTGCCGGGTTTAGGGTTCAGGGTGTAGGGCTTAGGGTAGGGTGTAGGGCTTAGGGTTTAGGGTGTGGGTTGTAGGGTTTGGGGCTTTAGGGGTCTAGGGGTTTTGAGGTTTAGGGCTTAGGGTGTGCAGGGTGTGGGGTTTGGGGTTGAGGGGTCTAGGGGCCCAGTGGTCCAGGGCGGGGGTTTGGGGTCTGATTCAAGGGCTGGGGTTTAGCGTTTAGTGTTTCCGGTGGGTTTAGGAAAAGTTTGTATCTTCGTACCCAAACCCCCCATGCGGATTATGGGGTTCTGGAAAATGGCGAGACATTCAACCTCCTACCCTACTTTAACACTGGCAAACCTGCCGCTCTGAGGACCTATACGGGGAAATCCTAATAAGAAGACCTGAAACAAGTGCAGTAGGTTTCTTACTCTTAGGGTTGAGATTAAGACCTAAGCCCTGCACCCTGAACTCACAAATCCGACATCCTACACCCTACGGTTAGCCCTAAACTTGAAGCACTAAACCCAAAACCTTTCACCCTCTATGAGCCTAACCGTTATCAACCCAAACCCTGATTCTTCCAGTGTTATTCGGTGGTTTAAAGAACTCTGCGGTGGATGTTGTATGGGTTGTTAAACGGTCTTGATGGTGCTTTTCAGCAGTTTTGGTCGGCTCTTTAGAATTGTGAGAGCGCTTCGTGAGCTGATTGTCAGAGCACTTTGTGAGCTCAGGGTGCAAGTACCTTGTTCGGGCTTCTCCGCAACCATATCATATCACATCCATAACGGCTGTACCAGTTTATTTATCTCCGTGAGACATATTATCATTATACCCATGGCAGCCCTACTTCAAATCCTAATCTTTTCAACGGGCTAAGATGCTGCGAAGCCTGGGTTCGTTGCTGGTCTGACCGTTTGATGGTGGAATTTCTGCGCCAGGCTGAAAGGACATACGATGCGACGTACTACACAAGCTACCATACCTACGTAAGCCTGCCTGCTCCCTAAGACTCTGTAAGATTGCTGAAGTATACCTGTAAACTCCATGGTGAGGTCCGCCGGTTGGCCGGATGTGTCCCTGATGGTAGCAGTTTCGGGTTTAGGAATTAAGCAATGACACTTGCAGGTTTAGTTTCGTAAAGCGCTCCTGTTCCCACCGTCACATCTGCACTCCGCTGAGGTCTTTGATGGTTTAAGGATTGGGGCTCGGTCGCGACACCCTGGGCTTGTCAACACCCGTCGATAGCTGTCTACCTCCGAAGACATGGATCTAGAAGAAGCTTCCGATCTGCATGGAACTGGACGAAGGTCGTAACCCTCCTTGAAATTCCCAGAAACCCGGCACAAGCACGACCTGAAAGCCTATAACCACTTCAAACCTCATTGAACCCAGAGAGCCCAATACCCCGTAATTAAGGAATATACCTTCAACCACAATAATAAGAACCCTATAGAATTTAAGGGGTATTGGGCTCTCTGGTAAAGAACCCCCAGAGCTTTCGTTACAGAGCCGTCGGCCCTTCTGCTCCAGCTCCCGCTGAATCTGCGCGGCACAGCTATTCGCCTTAGGAGCGGTCAAAGGCCCAGAGAGCCCAATACCCCTTAACAAGGAATCTATACCTTAAATTATAGGGTTCTTAATACTATGATTTAAGGTATATTCCGTAAGTAAAGAGTATTGGGTTCTCTGGGGGCAAAGCCTCGAGATTGTACACAGGTTCTAAATAAGCCCCTCAAACTGCGTGTGCCCATACGGCATTACAAACTTTCACATCAGTCCTCACATATATACTTCCTAGATTCCTAGAGGTGTGGGCCGGAGTTAGCTAGGAGTTAGCTACAGCTTTGTCAAGGCGCTTGAACCATCGAATGGATTCAAGATTTAGGCGCGTGGAGTGTGCGATGCTTTGGGGCCTGATTGGATCTCTGAGCAGCACTGCCGCCGTGCTACAGTAGCCCTGCGGCGTCAGCTGCACATGGGGCGCGTAGATGCAGCTGCTCTTCCCCGAACCCTAAACTCCAAAGACCCTCATCTTAGGAAAAACCGTTGTGAACCCATCCAACCCTTACAGAGCCTTTAGGCAATACTGACGTAGCAGACTGAATAGCGAATAGCTCGTCTCAATCTATTTGCACCAGTTATAGATATACTGTTTGCTCCCTTTTGTGAGGATGCATATGTCCTCTTTGTTTCGCTCTTCGTCGACAAACTGTGGCTGTTCGGTTTTCCATCACCCCAACACCCTATTCTAAGTACCCAGGTCTGTAGACTAAACCCATATAGTAACCCATATAGAAGGAATCCTTTTGCCGGAACCCCCAAAGGCAAAACCCTCTTCGAAGTATTAAGGCCCCTAGCCTACATTCGTCTGCTGGGCTCCCAGGCGACCTCCATGGACACCAGCTGCCCCTCGACCTCCTTCACGATCCTGGCAGCCGGTCCCGGCTTTCACAGCTCAGGGCTGCAGGCGCTGGCGGTTGGTTTAAGGGTTCATAGTGCTTTGGGGTCAAAAGCTGTGTGTGTTACGGCGTTGGGCCTCGAAGGCATCGGCCTGAAGCCTTTTCAGGTTTTAGGGTTGCTATGACGGCTATTACTTCTTACCTATAAGGGTTACTATAAGGGCGACCTGTATCTACTATGCAACCTCGGCCATGCCCTGCGGCTGCAAGGAAACAACTCGGCCTTCAGTACTCTGCTTTTTTTTTGTTTTTTGCGCTTTCGCGGCTTGATGAACCTCTGCCTCGGGATCCTCCGCCTCCGGTGGGTCTGACTCATTGAGGCCTGGGGCTTGTTGACTGCTTTGTTTCGTGTGTGTGTGCGTATGTATGTATATATATATATGAGGAAGAGGGAGCGAGAGCGAGAGAGAGAGAGATCCCCCTACAAGCTAGTCATACATGCGGGGTACCCTAGTTATGAGGACGGATTCTTATCGGGATCGTACTATTTAGGGTGTCTATTGCTGCCCTTGTCTTGTAAAACTCATCTCTATAACTATCTGCCTATCTACCTACCTATCTGTCTGCATTATACACTGCACGCACCGGACATGCATACACAAAGACGTCCCCCCCCCTGGACAGAAATCCCAAAATAACACACAAACCCCGCCCCCGCCCCGAAGGACCAGGGTCTTAGTATGTAAGGAGACTGGTCAGGTAACCCTGGTTCTAACTACTAGTAACTTACTAGTAATACTTGCATTACTCTGGTGAGCATTACTCTTCTTCCGATTGTCAAATCCGTTAAGTTTACGGGAGAGCAGGAAGGCTAAACAACATGAAACCCGCCAAGGGGTCTTCTGACATAAGCCGTCATACGGTCCTTAGAATGCTTCTGTAGGGTTCTACTACCGGGTATATGGACTCCCGGCCCAAGATCCTTGAAAGAGGGTAGTTCTCCAGATTGGGGTTGCTTTTGGGGTCCTTAAGGTTTCTCTGGTGTTTTTTTAGGGTTTGGGGCTCTCCAAGTACTTCACTGCCAGTCAGAACTCCTGGACATTCACCCGACCTCCTGCCTCAGGATTGCTGAGCCCGGCCGGCTAGCCCCTAATCCCTCAACCAGAAGATCGTTACCTGAAGCCTCGCGTGAAGATATTGCATGCACCCCTTACGCCCTATAGCCCGAGCACTTGCTTGAGGAACATTCCTTCAGTAATCGCTGATTGAAGGGCATTTGGCTTTCTGGGCAAGCACCGCTAATGTAGGAGCCTTAATAATTAGAACAGGGTTTCGGGCTCCTGCTTAATACAATTATAATAAGGAACCCTAAGGAATAATCTTGGTAATTCTTTTCTTGAGGCTTCTATATTAAACCCTAAACCCTAAACCTTAAAGCCTAATCCCTAAACCCAAACCCTCTATATTAAACCCTAAGCCGAAAACCCTTCCGGACTCCGGGGCCTGCCGATCTCATCGCCGCTGATGGTCCCGCCCCGATCTTTGTCGAAGGCGCTGAAAGCCTTCTCTTCTCCATACGCTCTGAAAGCGAATGGAGTTTAGGGTTTAGGGTTTAGGGGTTTAGGGTTTAGGGGTTTAGGGTTTAGGGTTTAGGGGTTTAGGGTTTAGAGTTTAGGATTTAAGAGTTTAGGGTTGAGGGCTGACTTGAGGTTAAGACATTTCCTGTAATTGAAGGGTATCGGGCTCTCTGGCTTTGTAAGACGTAAGAACATAATCTCGGAGAGTTTTCCATACGGCTGTATAACCCTACACCCTATACTCATATGCCAACCTCTCTAAACCCTAAACTCATACACTAAACCCTATAAACCCTAAACCCTAAACCCATGACGTAAAGCCCCCGCCCTCCAGCAGCATAAACCACCGCCTCTGTCGTTCCCAGTGCACATGCCTCAGTATCGTAGTACAAGCGCCTGATCTGTTAGTCCGAAAAGGAATAGACGTGTGGGGGATATTGTTATCGTAGAATTCATCATCAGGAGCCCTAGGACTAGTATCGTAACTATTCAAGCTTCTACAGTACTAGAGCCCAGCCAGCCAGCTGCAAAGAGACACGGATTCTGCCGCCTTATCTCCCGGCCCAGAAGATTCCGTGCCCGACTCGTCCCACCACACTACCCATCTCAGGACCTCCCTGGGGATCCAGTGGTTTGTTCCGCATGTCATCTGGTCCTCCGACACCCAAACCCTAAACACTAAAACCAAAACCCTAAATCCTAAACCCTAAACACCAAATCCTAAACCCTAAATCCTAAACCCTAAATCCTAAACCCTAAACCCTAAATCCTAAATCCTAAACCGACCCGCCCGGCACCACAAGGAATCCCCAGAGCCTCAAAGGGAGCCAAAAGAACCTCCAGCTCCCACTAAGGACTCGCCCCAGATTAAGAGAAACGATGAGTTTAGGGTTTAGGGTTTGGGGTTTAGGGTTTAGGTTTACCTAAATCCCAAAGAACCAGCCGTTTCAAGGACTTATGTTATAAGGAAATTGCACTAAGAAGCCCTACAAGGGGAGGTGCTTAAGGGTCCAGGTAGGGCTTACAGGGTTCAGGGGTTGAGAAACGCAGATCCTTGCAAACACTCGGCCCCTGGCCTTCACGCTTGAACTTAAAAGCTGTTTAGGGTTTAGGGTTTAGGCCTCTAAGACCTGTCAATTCTGGGCCTTAGCCCGAAACCCTAACCCCGAAACTGTAATACAGGGGCCTGGATTCGACGAAATAAGCTCTTGGGTATACTTAGTATGCTCATGATATTCCGGAGCCCAGGGAATAACACAATAGCTCCGACCCTTACACGTTTCCACAACCCTTCGAGTCAGATGCCTAATCCCTAAACGAAAAAGAAAAACCTACGCCATCAAAACCTGTACCGAGAAACCCCTATACACCATTAGCAAACCTGATATCCATCTCATACAGACCCTAAAAGCGCAACAAACCTAATTTAACATAACCGAATAACGCCCCCCCCCCCCCCCCCCCC
>CAJNJA010098452.1:2072-19029 GCA_905231915.1 Symbiodinium necroappetens
GCATGAAGGGGTTAGGGTTTAGGGTTTAGGGTTTAGGGTTTAGGGTTTAGGGTTTAGGGTGGGTTAGTCTTGAAGCTTGAAGGTTTAGGGTTTAGGGTCTAGCGGGTAGGGTTTAGGGATTTAGGACCTAAGTGCTCAGATGTTTTTTGGTGAGTTCTGCTGCACTTGACTACTACAGAGACCGAGGAGGCTGGATGGAGCCCACAGAGAGATTTAGGTACATGGCCTTGCCCCGACTATGGGGGGCTGCAATGCTTCCGCCCAAACCCGATAAAGCTGTTGCATAACCTCCACCGAAACCCGTCTGAAATCCTCGGGCCCCCTTCGATAATCACAAGAGCATGATATGGGACTTTCCGAAAATTGGTGGTACCTTATTTTGGGGTCCTGATAATAAGGATCCTACTATTTAGGGTACTATATTAGGGTCCCCTATTTTCGGAAACCCCCATATTGGCTTGAGGGAGCAACCAACCCACTTGGCCCCTTGCGATTTTTTTGAGCCAGCCCCCTGAACTGCGTGAAGCTGAGGAAAAAGGACGTTGATACGAAGAGCGTGCATCTTAAGCTTTCCAGCAAGGACTTGCCGGGGACGGCAGAGCAAGTTGCTATTCCTGGTTTACAATGTACAGGTGTTCTTGCACCTGGCATCGTTCTTGTTCTTGTTGCCAGTCGTAGTCGTCGTCGTTGTCGTATTCGTACGCGCCGTAGTAAAGCGGCTTTTTGACTTAGGCTCCTACCCTTGTTCTATGTGGGGCGGGGCTGAAATAATTTCAGGCTAGTCCGCCGCAATCCTGGCACCGTGGAGCATCAGTCTTTTCCAGGGGCCATAAACCAGAAACATGTCGGCTGGCAGGAGATAGATGAGAACTTGCAGCTCCCGATCCTGCAGAACCTGTCGCCGGACCGTTGCTTTGTTGCTCTCGTGGGGACACGCATGTTAACAGTTAGCAGATGTTTGAATGTATGGGACAGGCTTAATACAGATGTGTGTGTGTGTATCTGTATATATATATATGTATGTATGTATGTATGTATGTATGTATGTATGCATGTATGTATGTATATATATATGTAAATAGATAGGTATGTATCAACGAAGCCCCCGACGACAAATGCCTTTTCCGATTCAAGCATTGGGATGGAAGTCAGGAGCAGGGAATCAGAGCAGAGGGTACCACCACTCCACCCATCGAACAGAGCAGTGGAGAACACCAGCAAGTACACGAACTGTCAAACGTGTGCATGAGAAAGCGCGCCTGACAAACACATGAAGAGACGCACGCGCACACACACACACAGACAGAGAGGCACGGTCACAAACCGATACCCTATGCCCCAACTCCAAACCTTAAGTGCCACAAGAAACAGCATCAATCAGTTGCTGCCTAGCGTCGTCTCCAAACAGAGAGACAGAGAGAGTGAGAGAGAGCACGGAACAGTCTTAGCCCAAGCCGTGCAAACGGAAGTTGCGGGGCGTACAGTTACAGTGCAAACTCAGTTTCATACATGAGCTATATATTATGTTATGTGTGATATATACAATACCATACCATCTTTACGACTCAAAGAAATACATATGTACATACACATATATTCAAGCATATCACAACATAACATAACATAACATAACATAACGTAGCTAAGACAATACAACATAATGTAGTACAACATGATATGGTATGTCATATTCTAACACAAACAACATCATTCGATATGACACAGTATGACATGATGTGATATGGGGTGATATGATACGGTATGATATGACATGACATGATATGATGTGAGGTGATAACATCACATGCGATATAACACCTTACAATATAATACGGTATAACATAATTAAGTGAGTTAGATCTTTAATTAGTTTAATGAAACTGTGCATATATATACATATATATATATATGTGTGTACATATTCTCATATACCAATACACACATATGCATGCATACCTATACGCATGCATATGTGCACTGAAATGTACACATAAACATCTACATGTCGTGTTTGTCGCGTGTTATTTGTTACCTGGCCTTTATTTCTAATTACCCGGGAGTTTGGCTGTAGATTATTCACCGATCTACCTGTCAATTTGACTATAGCTTTTACTTGTAGTGGAATTGGAACCGTTTGCAGTTCTACCATTGTGACTAACACGGTCTTGTTCCTCCTTTTCTCCTGGCCAGTCACGGTGCAGGCGCTGACTCTGTGCCGACACACATATAATGTGGACGTATACAGCCTCTGCTTGCACAAAGGTATTTGTATGTATATATGCATATATATATATGTATATAGAGACGGTTGCATATAAGAAGTATAAACTTCCCATACAGATTCATCTCACATGTCAGCGTATACTTGTTTCTGGTGGACATGTAGCTCTGCCTGTATATGCAACATGAACGATTTTAGAGCCGAGGTTTCAACTTGAGGGTGTAGTATCTCGGGATTTTGTGGTTTATGGATCCGTCTCGACCCCTTCACGACCGGCACGCCTGAAGTCTAAACCACCAATCTCTATTCGCAGGATCTGCTTACGCCTCTGCAGCTCAAGCTGAAAGGCTCGTGACTCTCAGCTGTTCGGTCGCGAGGGTGGCGGGGCACTAGGTTCGGGGATTGGGCTGGAGCTTGCAGTCCATCAAGAACGTGGGAGGGACAGAGAGAGAGAGAGAGAGAGAGAAGGGGCGTATACATGGACCGACCGGCTGACTGAGCGACCGCAAGCGATAGATGGATGCATGTGTCGATCGATAAGTATCCTTGTGTGGTGTAGTGAGTGTAGTGACTCTTAAAGGACCTTGCAGCAGCCCATATAGAACCTTCCAGCAACCGTGTAGTATCTTATTATCGTAACCCTCATTGTGCCCTATAGCATAAAAGTATACCGTTTTGCTCATATTGCCCCCCCCCCCCGCCAGACCTAGGGGCGAGATGCAAAATCACGGTCATACTCTGTTCAAAGGTGCCTTTACACAGGCTTTACCTCAACTGGCTCACGTTGCGATTTTTTTGTGTTGCCTGTCTCCTGAAATGTTGGCTCCTGGTTGCTATGTTTGTCACCCCACGCTCTGCAAATGACCCAAGGCCGTTGGGATAACGTCAACATATGTCAACACAGAATCACAGTCGCGATAAGAGGCTGCCCCCCATCATACCCCCGAATCAGACGCCTGCAGCAATAATATCAGCCCACAAGGCTCAACACAAATGTGTTTGCCTCAACTTCTTAAACGATAGTATCCACCCGGATTTGGTTTCATATTCGGTGGAGGGTTTAACAGATGAGGCCGAATGAGTTGCTAAGGATGTAGGGATTGGGCCCACTTCCTTAGACGCGTGCGGCCGGGATTGACCCTCAACCCTACCCTTGAACCGTGGAACGCAAGCTCTGCAAACGAGGTCTATGCCATAGATATCCCCACTTCACTCCAAATCATCCAAAATGACACCCAAGGCCCAAAAGAACACCAACATCACCAACCCTATATACATGCTTGACCCTAGACTCCATGAATGTTAGAAGCCCAAAACCCAATCCAGACGGCACGATGATCATTTGCCGCTTGCGGCTGATGTCTCTGACGGATCGGCTCCTTGGATCCTGTACTCGGTAGGCCCTTGGGTCATTTTATGGCTTCCTCTATTAAGAAGCTCGTATTTACGAATATTCTTGAAAGGCTTTAAAAGGGTCAACCTATAGTTCAACCTAAGACCCCCAAAAGCACCTAAACGTAAATTGTTGAAGCCTGCCCCTTTGTAACGAAATGAGTTTACAAAGTTTAGGGTTTTTGCGCTACGGGCTGCGGCGCCGGCGGGTTCAATGCTGCGGGTTTAAGGCTCCAGGGCGCCTTAGGGGTTAGGGGTTTAGGGTTTAGGGGTTTAGGGCTTAGGGTTTAGGGTTTTAGGCAACCGGCATCTCGGGCAACAGGCCCTTCTGCTGCCCCAACGGATCGCTTTACTGAGCTGTGTGTCGTTTCGATCTCTCTTTCGGCAATGCCTGTGCAACCAAGCGGCTCTACGATTGCGGATCACATGGGTCTTTAGCACGAAAGATCATAATTGGTCCCTGGTTTGTGCTTTGCATGAGTCGCGTTGCAGTGAAGGCATATTGATACTGTTGCTTCGCATCTCAGCGAGATCTTGACTGCTATGACTTTCCCTGCCATCACGCCTAAACCCTAAACCACGGTGTTGTTCTGTTGCTCCTTTCGTCATGTTGATGGGAGGATGGTGGTACTCTCACTTAAATCGAAAAGGTGAGCGACAACCGAGTAGTCAGGTGCACTGTAACCATTCCTTGCAGGCCATGCTACGTCGCCACTGTCTATACTCACTTAACTTGTGCTATCCCCGTGAGTTTTTTGTGAAGATCTCTGAGATCCTTAAGGTTCCTTACTACAAGTAATTAAACAATATAATCACCAAAAAACCCTATGATTCAGGCCCTGGTCTTCGAGATGTTCATCAGGAGTTTCAAGCCGTTTGATCGAAGTACTGGTTCAGGGTCAGCTGCAGCTCAAAAACGATCTAACCCCCGGAAAAGACTGTGCATGGGGACTTCAAATCCAAGTCCAGCAATACAGAACCCTAAGCCCTAACCTAAACCTGCGGCCAACAAGCATTGAGCTTCTATCCCCCTGGACGCTAAGTCCGAAACCCTAGACCGACCCAACACCCCTAACCCAGGTGACGATGGTTTGATGCTTCCTTCTTAGTTGCGGCTCCTGGAAGTGACAGGGCACGCCTGCAACAACGAAGCAGCTCACACCCCTTAGCTTACTTAAGCCAAAGCTTGATATCTCAGAGGAAAGAGCCTAGAGAAAGAGCTCGTCCACCAGCCACTAGTCCAACCAGGGTAATTTTTTAGCATGCCACGCGGGCAGTGTTGAGTCTAGTTTCACGGTCATGATCATCGTGGTGATCAGTCTGGTTAAGGTATTAACTTATGCAGTAACGCTGTTAGGTGGCTCTGCTGCTGCTGCCGCTGCTGCTGCGAGCAAAACAACTGTTCTTCCAGCTTACCATGTGGCAGCCGTTGTAGTTGTGCGAACTGCTACTCGCATTGTCATGAATGGTGACTGGTGTTCTGACCAATGGCTGTTGTTATTCGCATAAACAGATGTGCCCGTGTTTATCTTATACTGCTGCTGCTGCTGCTGATCATTGCTGGTCTACAGGTCCTTCCGTTCAATTCATGGTGTCCCATTGCTCTTGCAGCCGTGCCTAGTATGATATGTGCACTTGTAACTCGTACTGCTAGTGCTGCAGCTACTGCGAGCATTCCGAGTCAAGAGTATTGCTGAATGTATGCCATTTGTCGGTATGTCTGGAATCGCTGACCATAAACCGGAGCCGGTGCCAGTCCTACCACTACAGCTACAGCTATCACCACCGCTACCACTACAACGACCAGCACCAGTACCATCTGTCAGTGCTAGCGAGAGGACTCCAATTGCGATTATTCTTTCTGCTCCTACTACAGCCACAACCACTACTGAACTGCTGCTGCTGTTGGTTTTGCTGCTGCTGGCATCAATAATTGAGTCTGTAAACTCCGAAGCTGAGGACTAGTTCGTCATCCTTGCCTTTAGACCCACAGTTAAGTTAGTGGTGGAAGCGCGAACAGAACGCGTATCAGATTTTGGCAGGACCCACATCAATTGAAGGTCCCTCCACTTTTGCCCACAAGAAGCCCCGGTTGCAGAGTTTGCCAGGGATGACCCCAAGAATGGGGGAGTTTTAGAAGCATGGGAGAAGGGCTAGGGAGATCCTTCCCTTTCTCCTTTCTGCGGTGCATCTCCGACAAGAGTGCTCTGCAGAAGCATCACGATCGCTGCGGCAGAAGCCAGTGGTTAAACCAGCAGCACCATCACATGGCGCTTTCCCATGGGCATGTCAAGTCTCTGAGGCAAATAGCCGCCCTTCAAGCAAGTTAGGAAGAAGTCTGCCTGTAGTGGAAGCAATACCTATCATCCTGTATTGCTGTAGGTCTTTGTATGCTCAAGCCCGCCACCGCACAGCATGAACCCCAAACCGCCCCCCCCCCAGCTCTGTAACTGCTTTAATCAAGGCTGCTGTCCTTCAGGCATTTTCCTTGTTGTGGTATATTTAAGGTTTAGGGCTTAAGGATAAGTTGTACTAGACACCCAAGGCATTATTGAACATGCTGTTTGTTTTAATCATGGGTGCAAGACCTGGCATTTCCGGTGGGAAGGCAATCGTATAGGCGTGGCAGAGGATCAAGACATGTCGGAGGCTTGTAACCATCGTGAGATAACCCCAATCGCTAAAGCCTAAACCATAAGCCCTCCAGCCTTTGTCTGGTTGTTCTCCTGACAGGGCTGCTTTCCAAATGGGGGTTTAGAAATCACTTCCGTCTCTCAAGCCGTTACGCCTGACGTTCAACATTTCCATCTTTTTTTTTTGGACTTTCTTCCTGTGAATACTGGCAAGCTACTCCGAGCAGTAGTGGTGCTACAGATATTAGACGCCGCTGTTTTGACTGCTATGTGTAGCATTCGTCATTCGTCCAGCCGCCTCAATGAACCCTAAACCCCGAACCCGAGACCCCACCCCCTCCGAATCTTGGACCGGAGCCAATCATCTTGAACCGGATGCTCAAAAGGCCGCCTCACAACGAGGCGCCATAGCCGATGGGCAACTGCGGCGCAAAAGTCCGATCGGGCTGCTACTATAACAACACCAGCAAGACCAACAACAACAACAACAACGACAACAACAACAACAACACCTGCTGCTGCTGCTGCTCCTCCTCCTCCTACTACTACTACTACTACTAATTACTACTACTATGGGCAAGTCTTTTGCTGCCGCTTCCCTGACATCCTCCCTTCCTTCGTCCTGCTCCTACGCAACGCTCTTGGCAGACCTACACCCTAAACCCCTAAACCTTAACCCCCCCCCCACGGAGACCCTAAACCCCAAAAGCCGTACACTTAAGCCAAAAGTTCTGATTGGGATTTCACAGCCCGTTTCATCGCTACTAATAATAGTTACAGTATGTCGAAGTTCTGCATTGCTACTTTGGCCGTTGGATGAACGTCATGAGCGGCTTCGAACCTCGTTTGCGCTGTTTTGTGTGTACAAGAATTACGTAGCTCAATGTATTCAAGGTCACCGTCCAGCTCTCTGTCAACACTAGCTGCCAGCAGTGTAAACATCCTCTGGACCACCAAGCAAAATAGCTCTAAATATAGTTTACAAGTATATTCCATGGCAGACCTTGTTGAAAACTATGTAGACCCCATAATATAGGAGCCTTAAAAATTACAATAAGGTTTTGGGGCCCACTGTACTATGATTGTAATAAGGAACCCCCCCCAAAAGAGAATTGGTAATTATTTAGGCCCCTACATTACTTTAGTCTTGCACCCGGTCCTCGTTTGTTCGTTCTGGATTGGTCGCAGGTACAGCGCAACCTGCAACCGGTCACTCAGTCCCGATGGACCAGTATCAAGGCCATCTTTGGGACAATGTGGCGTATGGTTTTGGGGTGCGGTGTTTGGGTCTGATTTTGGACCCTAAGGCCCATGTAGCGCTTCGGCTTTCTATTTTAAGGGGTCTCCTTGATGCAAGTGACCGCATGATAGAGTGCATTTCTGGCTGCATCGAAGTTGGGGGTTCTTTCGAAGGACGTCACCTTTATATCCTCAAGTCCTAGGACAACTCAGGGCAGAGTATCTGGACGGGCGGCATGGCAGCGGCATGGATTCTGGAAAGCAGCGAAGTAGCCTTGAACTTTCAACCCTACTTGCCCGAAGCCCTGAATAGCAATGCTGCTAACCGAAACATGCTAGCTCATTTTGTCATTGCATAGTAAATTGCGATGTGCAAGGACACAGGTTTCAAGTCTGCCGGCTTGTACTGGAGAAAGAGCCCAAACCTCTAAACTCCATGTAAGCGCCCGGAGCCCGCAAACCCTGAACCCTGAACCCCTAAATATCTAAATCAAAATCCCTTACTAAACCCAAAGCTCAAATCGTAAACTTAGCCCCAGGGACCCAGAAGTACAAACCCCTTTGGGCCCCAGTGTTGAGTCCTGGCTACTGTCCGTTGGGCAGGTGCCCAACACCTCAAGAAGACGGCTCGTAAAAGGGATGGGGGTGAAGGGTTTGGGGCCTGCATGCTCGAGGGTGTAAGCTTGATTTTAGAATTCAATTTAGGTGTTTAGGGTTCCCTGCCCGAACTAATACCCGAAACCTGCGCTCCCCAAACCTTATTTGCCGCCGTAAGCAATTCAACCCTAAATCCTAAACTTTCCACCCCATAAGCCCCTAAAACCTAGGCCCCTAAACAGGTGCCCATCGATTTCGGCCTCAAGTCCACCATTGTATCCGCCCGGACCTTCCGGTCGTGGACTTCCAGGGTTTAGGGTTTAGAGCTTAATATAGGGCCGTAGCATAGGGTTTAGGGTTGAGGGTTGCGGGGTATTCGCTTCTTGGTTCAGGGTCTAGGATTTTAATCGCGGGTCGCGCATCCTGAGCAAGGGCCGGATTAATGTCGATGCAGGGTTCAGGGTTTCAGGTTTTGGGTTTTTGGTTTTCCCTAAATCCTAGAGCCCTAAGCCCTAAACCCTAAACCCTAAACCGTTTTGGTTGGGGGTTCAAGCTCGATGAGAGGGCGACCATGTGTCTGACGCGTGAAGCCGACATGTTCTGGAACCTGCGAGGCCCGGACCCCCGACCCATCCTAAACCCTAAAGAACCTGAAACCAGGCTCTCAAGCCTATAGATCACAAAACGCATGGCCCTTGGTAGAAGCATTGCGGCTGTTCATTTCTGAGCGTTTTATTGACAAGGTTCCTACATTCTTCGTTCTTACCTGCTCTCTCTCACTCTCTCTCTCCTCTCTCTCTCCTCTCTTTCTCTCTCTCTGTCTCTCTCTCTACCTCTCTCTCTCTCTCTCTCTCTCTCTCTCGTTTTCTCTTTCTCTCTCTTTCTGTCTCGCTCTTTGGTTGTCACGCTGTCCACTTCTGATTCTGCTTCTCATCGCTCTTGCCGCGAGTCTTCGTGTGGAGCCCTACGGGTCCATGTGCCCAAATAGTAGTATATACTTTGGCCTTTACTAGTTGGGTACATGGACCCTTAGGGGAAGCTCTGTGGCACCGGAATCTCACAGAACATTTTGATTCGATTTTGTTGGCACCTCAGCCCCAGGCCGGGAGATCCCTCAATGAACCCTGAAACGCCCTTGATTGAAGGCTTCAAACAGTCCCAACATGGAATTCAGATAGCCCTTAACCAACAAAGAGTAGACGCTATTGAAATCCGAAACAACCACCAACAAGAACTCAACCCAAAACCCTCTTCCGAGCAGTGCTGCAGAGGTCTGGAGCCAGCAAGTTGTCATCTCCGAGCAGGCGGACAGAAATATCAGCGATTTAGGTCTCAGCTTTTTGGGTTTAGTTTAAGATTTGGGTTACAAGTTACGAGAGTGAAAACCGTCGTAGTGATAACAGCAGCGGTGCGGTAAAAGGGCAATCGTAGTAAGCGCTGGTGACAGCAGTAGTGGTTTGGCTGGAGGGCTTGCGCATGTGATTCTCACCATGCTTGTGCGAAGCGTAATAGGTAAAAGCAGCAGTAACTGTTAGTTCCAGTCACAGAAATGTAAACCAATGCAATAGTAGTGATATCGATAGCCATGGCAGCTAGCACTGACACTCGTCTTGACAAGGAGAACAGCAAGAGCAGACATAGCGATGCACTGGTAGCAGAGCAATAGTGGAACCGGACACACGAGCTGGGAGATGAACCTGGTGTTCCTAACACTGAGCCCGGAGGCTGCTTTACGGGCACCCCGGATGATGTCCCATGGTGGGATGAGGCAGACGGCTCCGAGCCCGAGAATGAAATCGCAAGGGCCTCAAAGCCTTCTGCGGTCGAAGGCGAGTACGACATGGGTTCTGCAGCCTGCCTGGTCCCTCCGCAGGCCGCGGCGGAGAACACAGCGACCGCGGATTGACGTGGATGGCAGTTGCGGGTCGGCCCGCCGTTCATGATGAACTGCTGCTGAGTGGACAAGAAGGAAGGATGGTGGATGATTGTGGTCTTCTGAAGTCCATGCCGTGGCCCCGTGCCGGGAAGCGCATCAAAAACCTCTGTTCTAAGACGAGTGGGTAGTCCGTGGTCCATCTCGCGAGACGCGCAGTGGAGGGAAATGCGATCTGTTTGTGGTAACGCCAGCAGCCATAGGAACGAGAATGTTAGTGGAAGATCCACCGACCTTGTCGCCGCTGTGGTCGTAGACCTCCCAGGTGTCGTAACTTTAGGCCTCCCTGAATTTAACTTGCGACACTTCTGCCTGGTACCCTTCAAGGAACTCTTAAAGGAACCCTATTCTAATTATGATGGCCCTTATACTTGACGCCGCTTCAGGATGCCCAGCACCAGCTCTACCTGCGAAGCTCGCCCGCAACCAGTTGTTTGTCAATGCTCGACACGAAGACTGCTCCAGTGTTTAGGGTTTATAGTTTGAGATTTAGGGTTGTGGGGTTTGGGCTTATCGTTTAGGCCCATCAAACTAACTTCTCGGCAGTCCTTTTTGCTTTGGCCCTGGACATGCTCCAACTTCTCTTGATTGCACCTCTTCGGAGAACGTGACTTGGGTTCGAAGCATACCAGGACCGTCCTTGTACCCTCAAGCAGGAGTATATGTTCCGTAGGTATTTAGGGTCCAAAGGAGGTAGAAGAGTAGAAGGAGGGTCTAGGTAATCAGCCGAGGATGCTAAGGTTGTTCGTCGAGGGCTCTTGTCCTGGCATCATACACTAGCTAAGAAACCGTCTGCGTCGTCAGCAATCCGTGCTTTGTAATAGTGGGCCCCTCCCCCCTGTATGTATAAGCCGGTGTTGTTAATTTTGGGGGTCAGAAAGTAGTAAGTAGTCCTTCAGTAGTAAGTAACAAGCAGAAAGTAAGTATTAATTAATAATTAAATGAATAGTAAGTAAACAGTACGTAATTAGTAACTAGTAAAAAGTATGTAGTAACTAGGTAGCAAGTAACAAGCAGTAAGTAAGTCTAAGGTAAATAGTAAGTAAGCAGGTAGTAAGTAGTAAGTAGTAACTAGGAAGTAGGAAGTAGGAAGTAGTAAGTAGTAAGCTATTTGTAGTGCAGGCTTTGTGCAGGCTTTGACCAATGCAGAGACGGCTTTTGCAGAGGCACCAAACTTTTGCAGTTTGGAGCCGACAGTCTTTGCAGCTTGAACGGCCCATGCAGGGCATTGCAGCAGACACAGCAGTAGTTGCAGTTTGGACAGAGCGAGGTGTAGTCAGTATAGAGTTGAGTAGTTGCAGAGACAGAAGGATGCAGGTGTAGCAGCCAGTTAGCAGAGACAGCAGATGCAGTGCCAGCAGGGTGCAGGGCCAGCATTTTGCAGCCCCTTCTTGTTGCAGCCGCCATTTGGGCAGTCATGGCTGCAGAGGCGAGAAGTGCAGCAGGAGGTGAAGTTGCCATAGCATGGAGCAACCTTGCAGGAAGCAGTGCAACTGCAGCTTGCCGTGTTTGTGCCGAGGGTTGCAGTTCCTGGAGTGCGGTCTGTTGAAGCAAGTGCAGTTCTACGTGTGCAGCAGAGACAGTGTGCCTTTGCAGGCCCCAGCAGAAGGTGAAGTTGCAGAGGTGCAGTTTGCAGTCAGTAGCCATGGACCTGTGCAGTCGGAGACGTGTAGAGTCTAGAGAAATGCAGCATCGCTAGAGTGGTGCGGTGCAGTAGCAGGTCCTCTTGCTTGGAGCTTCTGTGCAGTCTCAGAGCCTGAAGTAACTGTGAAAGAGGCAGTGATACACCGGACACTGTCGTAGCCGTTGGTCATTCCTGGTGGACAGACAGTGCGACCCTCTGAATTTTGAAGGTCCATCAGGTGATGGAACATCAACACGTAGAGGGGCAAAGCGTCCCCGAGCAATGGCAGACGGCTATGACAGTGAAGCAGAGCAGCTCACGTTGCAGTACCAGGTCTTCTTGCTTGTAGCTGGCAATTATGCAGGAAATTGTGTTCTTGCAGCATGCTGCGTCGATGCCTAGGGCTTGCGGTTCCTGTATAGTGCTGTCTGTAGAAGCAAGTACTGTGTGCAGCAAACAGTTTTCAGTGCGGTTATGTAGAAACCGGACTTTTGCAGGCACTTGGAGCTCCAGCAGGAACCATGCAGGCGATGCAGGACTGGTGCAGTTTTCACAGATTGCAGGCAATGCATGCACTTTGCAGAGTGCAGAAGCATCAGTTGAAGGTTTCTTGCAGTTTGCAGAGTGTAGAAGCATCTTGTCAGGGTTCGTGACAACCGTTTGCAGCCTTGCAGCAAACTCCTTGCAGATCGTTTGAGATCTTTGCCGATCCTTGCAGCATGGCCAGCCAGTCGGTGCAGTCCGTGGAGGCCAAGGAGGTGCAGCAGTCGGTGAGTCCGTAGAGGCCCAGAGGGTGCAGCTCCACCAAATCACGGGCGAGAGAGTCTGCAGGGTTGTTCGGCATGGACCCCGGTTTGGACCCAGCCTTCCATGAAGGTGTGGAAGAGGAGGAGGCCTGCACAAGCACCAAGCTTCCGAAAACTCGAGAAGACAACAGCTCCCGGGCAATGATGGGAAGACTGGTGTCAGTGTAGGATTGAAATCCCAAGGCGCCCTCAACTCCTTCTCAAAGCACATGCCCAGGGCTACCACCTCCGACATGCGGAAATAGTGTGCAGACCGACATGCAGTCGACCATGCAGAGTGGCTTGGAGGCACTCCGGTGCCTCGAGCTAAGGCAGGACTTGAAGTCCGGCCTTTTGAAGGATTGCAGTCGTCACTGTGTGCAGCGCTTCCTGGAGTACCATCGAGAGGGGTGCTGGCGTCTGCAGCACCCGTGAAGCTTGCAGATCTTCTGAAGGCTTTGATTGCAGAGCCTATGGAGTTTGTTTGAAGGTTTTCCTGCAGACAGAGCAGGATGCATAGGGGTTGGAGCTCCGTGTCAGCAGTTGCAGAATGCTGCTGATGATTTTTGAACTTGCAGTCTAGCTGCGGTTGGAGCCACAAGATGCAGAGTTATGCGACTGCAGATGAATGATTGAAGCCGTGAGTCTGTTCTGCAGTGCTTTGCATGCTCTGCGGGACTTGGAGCAACATGTGCCAGATGAAAGAATCGCAGAGGCTGCAGTTGGGCTTTGAGGGTTCGAGGTTGGCAGCATAAGGTAATACTCGTATTTGATTATTTAGTTAAGTACTTAAGTGTTCAGGATGTAGGATTATACTAAGTATTTACTTTGAGCAGAATGAATCACTTTGGGTTTAGGCTTTTCTGATTTTTCATACGGGTTTAAGGTTTTAAGGTTCAGA
The DNA here is from genome assembly GCA_905231915.1 of Symbiodinium necroappetens. NCBI lineage: Eukaryota > Dinophyceae > Suessiales > Symbiodiniaceae > Symbiodinium > Symbiodinium necroappetens. Next base: position 15,398 of record CAJNJA010098452.1, read on the forward strand.
GCGGTTTAAAGTTCTTGGTTCAGTATAAGGCAACGGCCTAGTTAGTTAATCAACTAGGGGTTCAGGCTGTAGGGTGTAACTCTAAATAGCATAAGTTCAGCATAAGCATGTAGGGTTCGTGGCTATACAACCCTAGGGGTTTAGAGCCCTCAGCCGGAAAAAGCCTCAGCTCAACAACCCTAAACCCTAAACATAATATCATTTAAAACCATATCAACCTCGACTTCCCTGAAACCCAAGCCTCAAGACGTCTTCAAGAGCGCGTCCTAGAGCTGGAAACCCTTCTCATGACCAAGGAATGGTCTTGCATTCGGACTACTTATCGTCAGACCTACGCTTTCAGGCGGCGGATGAGCGAGTTGGGGTTTAGGGGTTGGGGGATTTGTGGAATTCTGCGTGAGGGTGAGGGCTGAATATAAACGAGCTTTACATTCGGGTTTGGCGAGTAATGACTGCAAGGTCTTCCCAATGTGCTCCCTGGTCAAGTTCAGGCTAGGGTGTTCGACGTGCGGCAGAATTCTGAGAGCTGGGAAGCCTGCAAGAAAGGCTATTCGTCGATGTGTGGGGTGTTGTGGCCGGTTCCGGTCGCTTCCTGCGCCAGTGCAAGTTAAGACCGACATGTCTTGAGACTGCGCTCGTTCAAGTTTTGTGGTGAAGGGGTCTGGAACCCTGGCCCCAAACCCTCGGCCCTCAACCCTTACGCCTGAAACCATGTATCTTAATGCCTAAACTCTTAATCCTATATCCGAAACCCGCCCTTAACCTAAGTCCTATAAACCCTTTTAGTTTGGGTCGGGCGCAGGATGCAAAGCGAGATCTGGAGTTTCCGTACAAAGGGACGCCCAAAAGCTAAGCGGTTTAGGGTTTATGGTTTAGGATGGTTCTCCTGCTAGCTCAAGCGGTTCATAACTGTGCCTATATAGAGTCATGAAGCTTACACGATTTGGATATGCTTTGGTTAGGTTGTGTTGATGTCTGCTTACAGGCTTACATGCTGCAGGGATACGATTTTCCGATGTTGTTTACCTAGTTTTGGCTGCAATCTGTAGGTTTTGGAGGTTGTGTTGGTCTTGCTGTCCTGTGCGGCCAGCTATCCAGAACATTTTGCAGCAGCGAATCTGAAAGACACCCATATTAGCCCTAGACCTTAAACCCTACACTCAAACACCACTAAGTCTAATCTAGGGCCAAACTAACTACCTCTACCATTTCGGTGTTCCTTGCCTCCAAAACCCTAAACCCTAAACCCTGAACCCTAAACTCAAGCACCAGTAACTGAAGTGCAGGTGAAGTTCGAAGGCCGACATGTTGCAGACAACCAGGCTGGCAGACGGCCAGTCCTTTCGGTTTAGGGTTTTGGGGTTTCTGGTTTCCAGGATTTAGGGTTTTTTGGGAATTGGGGTTTAGGGGTTTAGGATTTTGGGTCATTGTCGGTGTCAGAGTTTGGGGTTTCAGGGTTTCGGGTTTAGGATCCCCCCCATAACCGGTCAATTTAAGGGAAAGCCTTTCAGTTTGGGTTGCTTAAGCAGGGGTCCCTATGATAATTTAAGGAGCATTCCTGAATCTACGAAACGTTCTGGCCGGCAGGTTCGCGGGAAATTGGCTTCAGGGTATAGAAGTGGACAAGAGGTGTTTAAAGGCAGCGGTTTACGGCTGTGGGATTTGCAACTTGCTGTTTGGGCCCTAGCGTTTCTCAGACAGCTGCGGGATTGGTTAGTGTCGTGGAAGTGCACTTAAAGTCTAAGTTGTCCGGTGATGACAAGAGTGAGGATCATGGCATTTGCTGTTTTGCACCAACACCTTAGATGGCGACATAGCTTTCAGACTAACGTCTTCCCATCTCAATACCAACACACCCTGCACCCCCACAGGCCTTCAACCCTAAGCACTAAAGCCCGAAAAATCTTAAGATCCTCAAACCCCATACCATCCATAGCCCGTCAAATCATAAAGCCATCAACCCTAAACCCTAAACCCTTAACCTCATCCCAAGTGTAGCATCTGCAGGTCACTGCGCATGGCTATGCTGATATGATCGGGCCTCTCGATGCGGGAACCTATCAGCCCCACGCCCGCCAGAAAGTTTCCGGATCAGGGGATTTTTGGGCCTGGGCCCTAAGCCCTAAACCGTAAACCCTAAACCCTAACCCAAGGGGTTTAGGGAGTCTCGTTTTTTCAGGGTTTCAGGATTGGGGATTTTAGAGGTTTAGGGTTGAGGGTTCCAGCTATCAGGGCTGGGGTTTCTGAAGCCCAAAGTCTAGTTTAAGCGTATCGTTGTTTGTTCGATTGCTTTAGTCAACGAAACGCTTCATGTTCCGCTGTTTACATGGTGCACCTACTCCGCACAGATCTGAGAGTCTGCGAATATCGACTGGAAGCAGAAATATGACTGCCCGCCCTAAACCCTAAGCCCGGATCTTGTTTCTGAGCCATCAACTGGAGGTTGTCGTAAACCCTGGTGGGGCCAGAAGTTCCGCTAGAGCTCATGCTCTCGTGCTGCCTGAAAGCCCCTGCCCAAATTGAGAGCTTCTCGACCTTCTCTGTGCCCAGGCTGTAGTCTATATGTAGTGTGGGCGACGCTGCACCATGTATGTGTATGTGTGTGTGTATGTGATATATATATATACACATACATATACAGGCGTATGTGTATATATATATGATTTATTTATTCATTTTTATTTATTTGTTTGTTTATATGTGTAAGTGTATGTAATGTGGTTGGTTTGTTTATGTTGATTTATCTAATTCATTGTTTATGTGCTTGGTATTCATAAACATTCATAAACTTTAAATGCATACTTATTTCCCTGATGATGTATTTTTGGTCTACCTGGTTATGTGTTTCGTCTATCTGCACCCCATCCGTTCCCTGCATGTTTATTCGCCTTATTCCAGAACTGTACTTAGAGACTGAAGTGCTCTGACACTCACATCCTTTCCATCGGAAACTCTGCTGCAGGTTGTCTCCTTCGCAGCGCAAATGTATTAGGTCGCACCAGCCCATTTCAAGCTGTTCGATTTCAGACTTCACTGTTACGGACGTAGGTTTGTCTTGGTCGTAGGTTTGTTTTTGAGGCCTATAAAGGCAGGGGCAGTAGGGCTCAGCACTTGAAATGCGAATCCCTGCAAGTATCAGGGCTTGAAACCTGAGACTGCGAGCGCAGGTGGAGACATGGACGGGTACATGTACATCTCGCCATATGCATAAGCATATTCTGCTGGCACTGTCATTCATAGAAGGATTGGTGCATTAGTTAATGCACGGCCAGAATGATTAGTACTGTATTCCTGAGGGTTCCTTGTTATAGCTATACTATACCATACCCCAAAACCGATTTGATCTTGTTTCAGGCTTGTTCTTTTGCTTTCGGGGTGAGGAGGGGGGGGGGGGCTGATGACGGACATGTGTCGAGAACTTGCCTCAAAACCGCTGCAGTTTTTTGGCTTATTTTGCCCCCCCTATTCTAACCCTTTCCCTCCAGGTACCTACTATAGAGGGTACTAGAGCCCCCAGGGGCCCTATATAGCAGGTACCTGGAGGGTTAGGGTAACACACATCCCCAAAGGCTCCATGTACCCATATAGTATATACTTAGGCCCTAAAGTACCTATATAGGAACCCCTTTAAG
>CAJNJA010098463.1:0-12265 GCA_905231915.1 Symbiodinium necroappetens
GGTTTAGGGCTTAGGGTTTCGGGTAGCTCTATAACGACCCCAGGACCACAAAAACATGCATACTGGAGAACCCAGGACACTAGCCCAATTGCTGGAAGCACTGGTGATCGTTTCCCATGGCAGCATCGATCTATTTACGGATGTTCATGCTATACTTTGTCATATTATTCGACAATCTGCAGACAAACCTCAACCCTGTTCTTAGTTGTCAGGCTCTCTTACTACATGGTAGATCTCTGAATTAAGGTCCCTTTTGGTGTCCTTTTTATAAGAGTGCCGTACTATGTTGGATGCCTAAAAAAGAGAACTACCCATATGCTAGTACAATGGCCTTGGGAGCAAGAGTCTGGCGATTTGTGCCACCGGGGCCTTGAACACTCGAAGATTTGGATTGGCGCATGCCTTCACAGGCCCAAACCCGAAACCCTAAAAGCTCTAAACTCAGTCTAAGCCGACCTTATAAACCCGAAACCCCCAAAACCCTGAACCAGAGGCCCCTACAACCCCAAACCCAAAGCTCACTTTCTTTCTTGTCGTCATCGAAGCGCTTGCAGAACCGATCTCGTCGGTGCCACAATGAGGAGGCATTTACTAAGTCGTCGTCTCGGCCCGACCAGCGATACGGCGACTTGACATTTAGGGCTTAGGGTATGGTACAGCCTCGAACGATGCAAACGGTTTATCTTGCATCCAGAGACCGCAAACATACTAAACGAAACTAAACAGAGAAGCATGAGCAACTTCTCCTGGTTCAAGCAAGGGCCGAAACATCTGGTTTAAGGTAGTGGAACTATGTTGAAGAACGGGTCCCCAAGTTCATGTTTTGGTGAGACATATATATATATACACAGTACACAATATGTATATATATATATACATACATACCACATACACTATATAGACTGTAGGTATAAGTACTATACTGGTTGGAGCAGGGTTTTCGGGGTCACTTTGCTAAAGAGCCCTAAGGAATCGTGATGGTGTCACCAAATATTCAGACACCCCTTATGAGGGTTTTCCGAAACCAGGGGACTCTCCAAAAACTACCCCAAACTAGTAGGATCCTTATTCTAAGGAGCCCAAGGTAAGGTACCCCCTTCTTTTTGCAAGAACTCCCATATATCAGCCAGACCTGACCGACGGCTTCAGGATCCTTGAGCCTTGTAATGTAGTATAGGTTCGGGCCTAAGGCCCTAAATAACCCTAAACCCCTGCAAGCCCCTAAACCCTGAACCCCTAAACCCTAAAACCCGAAAGCCCTCAACGCTCAAGCATCGTTTCGGGTCGAGGCTTCGGGATTTTTAGATTCCAGGGTTTAGAGAATTCCAGCTCAGGGGTTTCAGGATTTAGGGTTCGGAACCTAAGCCTCGGGTTTAGGAGTTCAGGGCTTCGGGTTTAGGGTTCAGTGGTTTAGGCCTTCGAGATCACGGAGGGGACTGGACCGAGACGTGAAGCTAAGACGGAGTGAAGGAGCAATTCCTCCCATGCCGGGGACATCGGCCGCTCTCCTGTCTAAGCAGCTTGTGGGACTAACTCCTGAACCCCATCAGCAACCCTCGATTCTGAGAGTTCCCATCTAGATAACAAGCCATGCACCCAATACCTGAAATCTTGAATCCTGCATCCTCTTGCGTAGCAAGGTAGACCCCCAGAAAACAAATCCCTAAATATTCCGTGAACGCGGCATGATAAGTAAACAGGTTGCGAATAGCAATGCCGTACAGCAAGCAGCATGACTGATTTCAAAGACTCAAAAACCCTACAGAAAGCTCTGTCTTTTGACAGTAGGAGGCCTGTGCGAACATCGCAAACGTATTGGAAAACAGCCCAGACTCTCTCACAGAACCTCTTCCCGACTCCTGTCCGACAAAAAACCTCTTGCCCAAGACCGCGTAATCCCTAAACCCTAAACCCTGTAACACAAAAGGGGCCCTCATCCTGAATACCAAAACAGCACAGTTCACAAAGGACCCCTAAACTGCTCCGGACCTTTCAATCTTGCAGCACACAGCAGTAGGAGAACCTGCCGCCCCGAGATTTTTCATTATGCCTTTGGACGGTGCCAAGACACTGATGCGATTCCGGCAAGAAAATGCTGCCCAAAAACCAGAAACCCGGTGTCGATTCAGGGGTTAATTATTTATTAGGGCTTAGGTTACTGGTTTAGGGTATGGGGCTGATTCAGTCTGCAGCGACAGTACAGAGAAAACTACCCCAACAAGTTTAGAGTTTGTATTGGCGGGTGGGGGTTGGGCCACCCCGCACCCGTTTAATGTTAGGGGGAAGGCATCATCTTAACACAAAATGGTACCTAACGTCGGGAACTCCGATTCAGGCTGCGGTTAGGTTTTGTAGCTTCCGCATGTAGGATTTGCAGCATGTTCGACGGTTGGATCTTTAACAGACTGAGATTTGCCGGGGGTTCCGGGCGCAGGACCACCATGACCAAGGGGGTCCCGTACCAATATGGTATTCGGGCCCCGCAGACGTAAAGGAAGCTTTGCTAGTATAGTTCGAGCTTGGTACGTAGTAGATATGGAACATGTGGGTGATTGGAACCCCGAAAGAATGGCTGCGTGGAATTTGGGCTGGGTGATTGGAGGTTTAGGCTGGGCCATTGGAGGTTGGTCTTATTCTTTCCTGCAACTCCTTTAATTTAGCACCGTCCAGGCTTGAGCCCGTACACCCCAAATCCGAACCCTACTGACCTTGAACCCGAAAAGAGCCGAAATTTGACCGCTTTGGGCTGCCTGCCTCAACTTTTCAAGCATGTGTCTCGGACTGCCGCAAAGTCTGCTCACGTCCTACTTCCACAGCCCGCCCATTCGGGGGGAGTGTGCGTGTTGTCCCGGAGCCTCAAACTCGAAAACCCGACTCCCAACATCATCTGACCTGTGCGAAACAATCGATGCGAGTTGAAGGCTCCGGGCGTCAGACTTGGGTGTCGGCAGCTGCCAAAATTTGGACCCCGCACCTATCCTCTTGCTCTCCTCCGAAAGAACGGGACCAACATTTTGACAACTGCTGGCGTGGCCTAAACCCTAAACCATAAAGGATGCATCAAAACTTGTCGAGCGATCCTTGCCAATCGGGCAAACATCTCGCAAAAGAGGCAGGTCGAACGGGGCCTTCTTCGGGCTTACCTGATCTACCATAGCAGAACCTGCTTTTTTGGTAGGGTCCCTAATTATGAGCTCTACATGAGGGCTTATCATGGTTGATCATTATGACCTGCAGCCACGGTAAGCTTCGGCAGCTGAAGGTTGGGAATATTGAATAGATACTTAGACCTGGTAGCACCACTACCGATACTGCTGCTACTCCTACTGCTACTGCTATTACTGCTGCTACTACTACTGCTGCTGCTGCTGCTACTGCTGCAAATACTACTAATAATATTAACAAGAAAAATAATACTAATAATATAATAACAATAATATTAATAGTAGTAATAATATTCAGACTAATACTAATATTAAAAATACGACAAGCACTAGCACTAATTGCCTCTTATCTGTCGTCGATGTTGGTGTCGTTGCAATAGTGGCAGCAACAATAGTTAGTGGCAAAGCGATGGTAGCGGTTCTTCATGCGATCACACCATGGTCGTTATTGATGTTGTGAGTGCTGTCATTGCTCGTGCTGCTGATGGTGTTTCGGCTCCTGCTGCGGCTGCTGCTGCTGCTGCTACCACGGATGCAACTGCCACCACCACCTCCACAACCACCACCACCACCACCGCCGCCGCCACCACCACCACCACCACCGCCACCGCCACCGCTGCCACCACCACCGCCGCCATCGCCACTACTGCTATCACTACCACCACGACTGCTACTACCAGCAGCAGGACTTTCGCTGCACACTGTACGTGGGTACCTCGTTCAAGTTTTCAGAGCACATGTAAACGTTTCACGCTGAACTCGACAACCTCAAAAACCTAAACCCGCAACCCTCAACCCTTTGCGCTGAACTCGTCAACACCAAACCCGAGACCCACATCTTTACTCCGGTATTTGCCTGCGGAAGCCAGTTATTTCAACACAAAAGCCTAAGTACTAACCCCTGGATATCAGAAGCCCTGTAGCTAACATCTTAGACTCGCAGTGCAAATATTTTTTTCCTGCGTAGGCCATTCCTAACATGCTGTTATTTTACCTTGCTTGGCGATCTTGGTTGCGTTGTTCATGACCAAAAAAGGAGAGCTTAGACCCTGAAACCTAAACCCTAAACTCTTAGGAAGAGCCCCGGAAACCAACAATGCACGTCGACTTGTTGGCGAGGTTGAGCCGGAGATCGGGGTTTGAGAACTCACGGGTTGGTGTTTAGGGTTTAGGATTTATGATTTAGGGTGTAGGCTTTCGGGTTCGGGGTTTACGGACTAGGGACTTAGGGTTTAGGGATTTAGGTTTGGGCTTAGGGCTTCGAGTTCTTAGGGTGTGTAGTGCTCGAGGGTTGGCAGCCATGCCGAATCTCATGCTGGGCTATGGGATCTAAGTGTTTAGGAAAACACCAGCTCTGTGTATGTAGGCTTACATAACGTTTACAGATGTATTAGATGTACACACACACACGAATATATATATATATTATAGAGGAAGAGAGAGAGAGAGAGAGAGAGAGGGAGAGAGAGATAGAAACATGTCGGTATGCATGCGCGCACATGGTGTATGCGTACCTTCTACAACCACATAAACGAAGACAAAGCAACAAAAACACATAAATGTAGGCACAGAGAGAGAGAGAGAGAGAGAGGGAGAGAGAGAGAGAGAGACACACAGAGGTTGCTGGGTTAAGGCTCAGACTGTCCAGCCCTAAGTGTGCTGCTCAAGTTGGACGCTGTCAACTTGAACCAATGTTTCAATCAGTAACGAAGTCGTATGAGAAGGATGCTTAAGGAAAGCAGGCCCAGTGCAACCTGCACTCAGCATGGCGCGCATCTTCGCAGCATTGCTCTCTACCTTAAGCCTCGATGGCCCCCAGCTTCACTCTCCTCGTGGGCAGCTTCACGTCACGAGGGTAGTACAACGCCACGGCCAGAAATGCAGGCTTACATGGTGAATCAGTTTCAAGGTAAGGGGAACACTAAGCCACAAATCGCCCAAGTTTGATTAAGCACAAATTCGAAACTAGCTTCAGAACTCTACTCGTAAGCACAGTCCGTTATTGCAGACAGCTCCATCATCTTGGAATACAGCTGACACCTGCGATGGTGTTATAAACCAGCTCTGAATACCTTCCAGATTGAAGTGTTCTTTGAATTCGATGGAACACCAAAAACACATTAAACATACAAGCACAGCACCCTACGTATTCTAACTAAGCCCTAAACCCTAAATCCTCTAAACCCTATGCGAACCACGAAAACCCTTCTACCCTTAGCCAAACCCTAAATCCTAAACCCAGAAACCCCGATCTGCCTCCGCGTCGCATCCACCGGCACCCAGAATCCCAAAGCCCCAAAGCGCCACATCTTCAACCCCAAACGCCATGAGATGGGTTTAGGGTTTAAGGCTTGGGGTCTCGGGTTAGGGTCTAGGGTTTAGGGTGTAAGGCTTGGGGTCTAGGGTTTGGGCCTAAGGTCTAGGGTGTGGGGTTTAGGGTCTAGGGTTTAGGGTTTGGGGTTTAGGGTCTAAAAGGCTAAGGTTGAGGCTTTAGGGTCTGGTTTCTAGGGTTTCGGGTTTAGCCCCACAGCCCTAAACTCGGAACCCCTTCATGTATTCCGGATATGGAAGGACCTAGATTGTTCAAACAGGGTTTGGGGTATGCAGTGAGGGAGCACGCGTCGATATTCTGATTCGTTATGCATATATCTCTGTATAAGCGGAACCTACGTCTTGGGTAGCTGTGTTTGAGGTTGCCGCGGGAGTTCTGAGGTTGGCCATGTTCAACGGACTGCAAGCAGCTGAGGAGTTCTCTAAATCAGAGTCCCTGTTAAGGTCCTGTTACAGCTTACGGGGTCCAGAACGGGACCCTAATCTAGAGAACTGAGCATTTGGAAAACCGGGTTTCGCTACATCCCAAGCCTCCGCGCACGGCTTTGCTTTTCAGCGACGTTCATGAGGCGAAGGACTTGTTTGTCGGGACCCCCCATAGTGACAATGAGGCATTTGGGTGTCAACCTGATGCTCAGAAGTCCCTGGTTTAGGCATCTCCATGTATTTACCACTAGTGCCCTGAACCCTAAATACTAAAAGTCCGGCGCCAAGGCTCTTTTCCCATGCTGCCCCGAACCCGAAAAATCTAAATCCAGAAACCTAAGAATCCCAAAGCCGAACCCTAAACCCTAAACTTTCCGACCGTAAGACCTAAACTGCATAAACATAACCCTTGTATGATTCTTTATAATGAATCTAACATATGGGCCTGAAAATCAATTAGAACACGCTTTAAGATGTTTTTGTTATAATCAAAATATCAATAGTATGTAAGAAAGAAGAAGAAGCAGTTATGTGTTTCATACCAATTATCCAGACCTCTATGTCAGAATCGCCATTTCGTGAACAGGCAAAGCCGAACCCTCATCGATATTCCCATGCAGCCCTATATGAAAACGCAACAAACCCCGTCAAACATCCCAAAAATGACACTACAACGCAGTTATACAACCCTATAGAAATCTTCCGGAGCATACATGAAACCCTATTTAATGGTTCTAAACCCTAAAAAACCCGAAACCCTAAACCATACATCAAGACCCAAATAGCAAACCTACTCACATCCAACCCGGGTTGAGCCTTGATGCGGCTTGACAAATTATTCATAGCGGCTTTGTGCAAGTTTAGCAGGGTTGTACGGACCCGACATGTGAACCCTAAGCCCTAATAAGCCCTGAGCCCTTAATCCGAAACCCTATAAACCGTATAAAGACCAAACCCTGTACACCCTGTAAGCCCTGAGCCCAATAAGCCACAGGCACCTTCGGCGTTAAAACTGCATCCCAACTAACCTACCCGTTTGGGGCTCCTTGTTGTTTTAGAGATTTAGGGGGGGCGGGGGGTGGTTAGGTAGCTTCGGGTGCAGAGAATTTAGCTTAGGGGGCCCGTAATTTTGGGGAGGTCAGGCTGGGGTTGAAGGTTTAGGGTTCAGGGTTTCGGGTAGCTTAGGCGTTGTGGTTTGTAGAACTTCCCTGTATACGTCCTTGAAAGGGGAGGATTTTGGTGGCTGTAAGGCAGGGATTCTACGGGCATGCGTAGGGCAAGCTTAAGGGGCTTCTAGGGCTTAGGATTTAGGGTTTGAGCGGAAGGTCTTGGAGAGTTCTCATTTGCCAAATTCGGATGAAACACGAGGGCAGATCACTGACTGCGCTTGCTTAGTTGGGTTTACGGCTCTCTAGTTTTCAAAGGTCCCATCAGTGATGCGCAAGGCCAACCAAAAGACATACCTGTAGATTGTTTCAGATCGTATGGGCAGCTCGCTGTTGCTTATGCCAGAAAGGTCACTCACTGCGTGTAGAAGGTGAAGCCCTGAAGCCCAAATGAAACACAACGACCCTCACTCCAAAACCGGGCCTAATGCCTCTGAGCCCGAGACACTAAAGCCTCTAAACCCTGCAGCCCATAAACCCTAAAACCTCTAAACCCTAAACCCATAAAAACCTGAACCCTGAAATCTCTAAACCCTAAACCCATAAACCCTAAGCCCTAAAAATCTGCCCCCATTTCCAAGCCTAAGAGGCCCGAAGCCCTGACAAACTGATCTTTGTAACCCTTGGGGCCTGAGTACTCTTAGGTGTTACCCATAGGCCCCTAAGTAATTCCTTTTTAAATTATGGTTTACATGTAGAATCCTATAAAGTAGTCCCAAAAAGGAACTACTTAGGGGCCTATGGGTAGGGTTTAAGTCTGTTTTGGGGTTTGGGGGCTTCTGCGTTGACCCAAACACTACTGAATAGTGCAAGGGCCTTGACAAGGAACCCTGAAGAACAATCAATGTTGGTAATTCTGGTAACTTAACTTAAATCCCTTAAAGAAGAACCCTATTTTAGTCTACCATAATAAGGAAACAATATTATTTCCTATCAATCCCTATTATTCAGGCCTCTACAAAAGGAAGTCGCTGGGGCACAAAGAACCTAGTCCACAGCGTTTAGGGTTTAGGGTTAGCAGGCTTAACCATGGGGTTGTTTCAATGATATAAACCCTAAATCCTAAAGCCTTATATACCCTAATACGGACTTCATAGGGGCACCACAAAAACGTAGGCTCTGGTAGGTCAAGGTGGTAATGGTAGTAGAAGGCCCAAAGTTAGAAACCCAATAGCCTCAATCCAAAAGAGTAATGTACAGGGAGTCTCTGCACGATTTGTCCTTAAACCGCTTTCCAACTTTGTGGTAACCCTCAATCCCTAATCCAACTTTTTGGGGTTTGCTGTGACATAACCTCTACGATGAGATTCGCTCCAGGCCAGGGACCCATCCCGACAGTCAAGGCTTTACCCTAAGGGGTCCAAGGACCTCTGCAGTATACACTTGGGCCTTAAGGGGGTTACTATATGGGTAGTTGTCTAACTTCGGGTCCCTTTTAGGTTCCCTTTTTATATAAGGGTGCTGTACTATTTTGGTGGCCAGAAAGGAACCCTACTTTGGAGAACTACCCATATAGTTATTTTATCTTAATTTAAGGCCGAAGTCTACAAATATCTATAGCCTTCGCGCCATAAGTGTGCAAGTACCTACTCGTAAGAATGACATACCCTCCCAACTACTAGCCTACATAACTACTAATTATCCAAAGCCCGAGTACCTAATTCTTGGCTCCTTCGGACCCTTAGAATTAGATTTAGGTTTAGGTTTAGGAGATGAGACCCATATTGCTTGGGGCCAGTTCAACAACAGCCACAAGCACTTGTTCCGACGAAAACACGGAACGTGGATGTGGCAGCCGAACCATGAACTGCAACCCTGAACCGCATATGGTTTAGGGGCCCTAATTAACCCCCATCTATGCCGTTTAGGGTTAAGGGTAGCCCTCAACCCTAAACCCCAATGCATACATGATCAGTGACCTGCCTTGTGACATTTTGCGAAATCGGTGCGACCATCTTCGAGTCGCGACGGGGCGATGTTAGCGCAACTAATACAGGGGCGTTCATAATTGGAGTGGGGATTGGGGTGGATTAAACTATAACAAGGGTAGAACAAAATACAATCATCTTCGCTTCACAGTCCTTAACCCTAAACCCTAAACCCCTAAATCCTAAACCCCATGACGTTCTGTAGAGAACTAGGCCCTAGGTAACCCCCCCCCCCCCCACCAAAAAAAGAAAAAACAATAAGACCTGAATCTAGACCCTATTACCATGTAACTCGAAACTTTCGTCCTGAAAACTCTGTTGAGTGTCAACTCTTTGTGGCTTGAGCTACCCACGCTTTAGGTCCTAAACCAGAAACCGTAAATCCTAAACCCAAATCCGAACCCTCAAAACCCGAACCCCATTCCTACACCTAAACTCAGGCCCTAAACCCTAAACTTGAATCCTACAAACCCTAGACCCTAGACCCTAAAGAAGGGTCCCAAGTACCTATATGGGGGATACTTTCCCAAAGTGTAATTATAGTAATTTCCTGTCAAAGAAACCCTGCGTTCTATCGATATCGGTCCTTAGGAACCATGAAAGGGACCTTACACCCTAAACCCTAAACTCTTAAAGGAACTCCCAGTAGGAGCTTAGCTGCCTTGGGTGAGCCCGAAGCACTAAACCTGAAATGTTGAACTATGTTAGTTGAATCCTAAACTTAGGGTTTAGGCTTTAGGGCCTACATGAACTCTAAACCGTAAGATATAGGGTTAAGCAGCAGACTGTAGCATAAGTACATGGGGGACTCAAAGTTGTGAATTTGGGCTAAATCCAGTTACCTAAATAGTAGGTTACTGGGGTACATAATATCTGGCTAGTAAACCACTATTTAGGTGCCCTAGGGTATGACAGGATTAGCTGAATATGCCCTCCTGGCAATGCCAGCGTCGCGAGCTCTCCGCGTCAGTGTCGGACTGACCTTGGAGCAACGGACCGACAGGCTTTTGCATACGGCTTTGCTGCTTCAAGTTTTAAGTTTGCAGCTTCAGAATCAAACCTAAAAATACTGCGACGGCTGCAGCTTACGCGGAGGATAAAGCAGAGAACCCTAAACCCATAAACAAGACCCTAAAACCTGAAATCATAAAGAAAACCAAATCCTAAACCCCAGAGCCCAAAACTCCTGAACCCCGTAATCTTTGTAGATCCTTTGAAGCATCCCTAGAAGGAACTCCCAAAAGCGAAATCTAGGCTTGGCACCCCTAAACCCTGAATCCTCTCCCTACAAGGCTCCATGTACCTATATAGAGTATACTCATGCCTTAAGAGTGCCTATATAGGGACCCCTTTAAGGTTTACGTGTGTACTATGTTGGTTCATGGATCCTTAAACCCTTACGGTACCCTTAAAAGGACTCTTAAACGAACCCTTCAAGGGACCCCCAAAGGGACCCTTCAAGGAACCCTGAAAAGGGACCCCTAAACGAACCCTTCAAAGGACTTAACGGAACCGTTAAAGACACCCTTACAGGAACCCTTCAAGGGACTCTTAGAGGAACTCTTCAATTAAAGGAAACAAAGGACCGTTCGAGGAACCCTTCACGGCACCCTTAAAAGAACCCTGACAGGAACCCGTAAAGGAACCCTTCAAGGAGCCCTTTTGAGGAACCCTTCAAGGAACCCCTGAGAGGAACCCATCAAAGGAACTCTTAAAGGAACCCTTGGAGGTACATGGAGCCTTAAACCCTAACCCCTAAACCCTAAACCCCTACGCCCTAAACCCTGGCGAGGGCACGCTTAATCCCCGACAAGTTTCAAACACCCAAGCCCCCGACAACAAACGCACCACCCCCCGACAAGAAAATAAAACAAAAACCCACGACAAAGAATAACGATCCCGCTTCGAAACAGAGCAAACGACCGTGTTTTTGCAGTGGAATCGTCCGGTTCATTGCGAAAACGAGGTCGTTTGCTCCTTTTCGGCCCTTACACCCCAGACTCGACCCGTCGCCCGCATCCACACCCGCCAAATCCTGATGATGTGGCAGAAATACAGGTTCAGTGGCAAAGCGTGTGAGTTTATAAGCCCTCCCGAGAGAGTCTGCGGGCTCGATCCCCGGTGGTGTCTTTGGGCTGTTACCCCAGCAAGAATCAAGATTTTTTGGGTGACCCAGGGCAATTGGGCCTGGACTGGCTTGCAAGGCTGCAAGGTGGGTGGTAGTTTGGGTTCCGGTGCGGAATCGGATCGAGTCCGGAAAAGGCCCGAAAAGAAGCAAACGACCTCGTTAAGCCAAGGATTCCTGCAAACAACGCGGTCGTTTGCCTTGGTTCGGGAGAAAGTTCGGAAAACCAACACCTAGACTCTCAAGAACACAGTCAACACTGAATCTGAGCGAGCATGTCATGCACCTTTTGCGAAGCCCGTCCTGCTCTGTGGTTGGCTGCTTCGCATTCTGCGCCTCTGACCTTGCACGGCGTGCCTGGCGCGGATTGTCATGGCACTCTCCAGATTTCCGGACCACCAAGCAATACTTCTCATCGCTCTTCCAGTGGCCGGTGAACTCGTAAAAACATTCACATGCTTCATGTCTGAAGCATTGCGCCACAGTCCTCGCCGCTCCCATCGGCGACAGGAGAGAGTCCGCCAGTCACCAAGCTTCTGGCCATGAAGCTTGGACCTGCAGCGACCGGCCTCCCTCACCAGGGTGTTGAGAGGAACCGGCAGTTCGCCCGCGCCCGCTTGTGGTAGCTGGGCGCTGTTGAGGTCGCACGCCTCAACAGCGGTCCAGACATGGCATCTACGCGCCATGGTCTGATACTGCTGCTGCTGGCTGCTGTGTCTGCCTCTGGTGCTGTTGCTGGTGCTGCTGCTGGTGCTACTGCTGCCACTGCTGCCACTGCTGCTGCTGGTGCTGCTGCTGCCACTGCTGCCACTGCTGCTGCTGGTGCTACTGCTGCCACTGCTGCTGCTGGTGCTACTGCTGCCACTGCTGCCACTGCTGCCACTGCTGCCACTGCTGCCACTGCTGCCACTGCTGCTGCTGGTGCTGCCACTGCTGCTGCTGGTACTACTGCTGCCACTGCTGCCACTGCTGCTGCTGGTACTACTGCTGCGACTGCTGCCACTGCTGCGCTGCTGCTGCTGCTGCTGCTGCTGCTGCTGCTGCTGCCACTGCTGCCACTGCTGCTACTGCTGCCACTGCTGCTACTGCTGCCACTGCAGCCACTGCTGCTGCTGGTGCTGCTAC